>JASDQU010014145.1:153198-170248 GCA_032191745.1 Picea mariana
TTTACTAACCCTAACCCTAGAGGTGATGTCCTAACCTATTTCACTCTTGTTTGCTCTAAAAAGTTGCGGCCAAGTCTCCTCTAGGTGGCCATAAAGGTTTTACACTTTTCCATTGGTTAATTTTGCAAAACGTTACCTTTTGGGCCTCACTAACAAATATGTTTTAGGGCTGACGTCATAGTGACAACAACAGATTTATGGGTGACGTCACATTGCTTTGATCTCTTGTTTGGCTTGCAAAGTTGTGACATTTATCATCTCTTTTGATAGATTTTGAGCCATTGATTACATCTATAAACTTGTTTGATAAAACGTTGAGCTCTTTTTCTTTCAAAACAACTTATTACTAGGGCTGACGTCACACTTCTTGTAGCAACAATATAGGTGACGCAGCAAATGTATTTATTGTGAGCAGATTTGATATTTGTAGCATTGTGACATGATAAGGATCTAATTTTTACACATTGAATGCTCTTGTCTTTTGGTGAACTTATTGAAGAAGTGATATAAGATATTTATCTTTGTTTAATAATCATTGACTTCGTCAATAATTATATCCAATCATGGCTCACATATTAAGAAGATAGTCATTGATATTATGAAGTACTAACCCACTGCAAGCACATTTTCTAGTTTATTTGTCTTGTCTCGCAAACAGGTGCCATCCAGTGGAAGATTCTTCTTGACTATCTCATCTTTGGCAGTAATCTGTAAAGGGAACCTATCACTTTGATCCATTATACCTTTGCCCCTTTAGAAAACCAGATTACATAGGGACGTCTCCCTTGGACTAGCCCTCCTAAATAGAAAGAGCCCCCCATCGAGGTGACAGTGGGTGGGGAAGCTCCTGTTACGCCGGTTTTAAGCCTTGACTCAAGCTGCCTAAACCCTTCTTACAAACCGTGCGATAACAGACCCAAAGGATATATGAAGTAAAATATAGCCAAAATATTTTGTGGAAACAAATATACCTTGTCGCCATCCCTAACAAATTTGTTGAATATCTCAAAATGCAAGAAATTTTCAAATTACCTTATGAAATGTATACTTGGGGTGAAATTTACTCACTCATCACCAAAGCATTGATAGGATTATGTACAAATATGAAAGTCCACAAGTCTATCCAGAAATTGTCTCATCTACTAGATAGTAAATCTATCTGTGAAAAATATGGACTATATCTGGCTGACCCTGTCAAGCAGAGAAAGAAAGCAAATAAGCACCAACACAATATGAAGACAACGAAAGATAGATGGAATCCATTCGAAAAATCAAGGTATACACAAAGAACTCACTACTTTAATCCAGAAGATATAAAACTAAAAACATATTCTGCTCAAGAAAGACAGAAAGTACAATCCTCGCTATGTGGTAAATCTTGACACATTGCAAGCTCATGCCTAGAGGGAAAAACTTCAAGAAATTCCAAAGGGAAAATATCTGAACAAATCTGAACAAAGGGCCAGAGAAACACAACAAAAGGCCGACATAGAAACCAAGCGACAATTAACCAATAAAACACAATGTAACGAGGCAAATGAAAATTTCATTTAATGTTAAAAAATATTTAAATCAAAATAGAAAATAACACAATTGCTACAATATTTTTATAAAATTATTTTTATATTTTTAATATATTATTTAGAAAATAACACATTTTCAATTTAAATCATATTGTGAATAATTAAATTATAGAATTATATATATTTTTTTATTTTTCAAATTTTTTAATCATAAATTTAACAAATATACTCATCTCAATATTCATAATATTATAAAAAATTAATAACCAAATTAAAAATCAAAATAATAACTTTAAACTTTATTAAAAAAGCATTAAACTCTATTTATGAACACTTGGCATCCGCTCATAAGCTCGTGAGAATTCCATTGTGTGGGGATTCCGGTCTACCATTAACTACATAACCATGGCCTGGGATTTACTCTAAGCAAGCAAACAATAATGCAACAAAAGTGACATGGTCTGGTTTCATGCCGCCTTCTTGCATTCGGCTTAAAAGGCTGGAGAGCATCCTCACCACACTGATGCACACACTGGCTTGCAATCATTGCAATGCATGAGACAACATTAGCTGGAGACATCTTATCAAAGACTTGGCATGCTAACTCTATACTCCCAAACTTTGCAGTCTATAGCAGCCATCTGAAGAGATATGTGGGAATCAAATCCACTTCTAAGTATGTAATTGTGGATCTTTTTATGCTTTTGTAGAGCTTCCACGTAGGAGAATGTGGGAGAACACTTTAGATGGTAGTTGAATTGGGTTTTACACATGCCAATTGCATCTTATGGAAATGTTTCAGGGCATCATTAGTGTACCCATTATGAAGACATGCTTTCACAATTACATTAAAAAAAATCACACTTATCTCAATTATTTTCCCAAAGGTTACCCAATCTCTACATTTCCAGAGTAGGAGTACATATTTATTAGAGCACTCCTTGCATAAACATACCACTCGAAGGCATGCCTTATTAAATAACCACATATTTCCTTTCCCATTTGTAAAGGTGTTAAGTGGCAAGGACCTGGCAAGGTTCAATATGCTATGGCAGGGACGTGGACGCGGGAGGATTCGATAGGCTGCAGAAAAATGACGAAAGGCTCATAAAAAATCTCCCTTTAAAAAACAACTTCGTCTTGAAAACAAAAAAATAAAATAAAATATAAAAAAAAACTTCTAAAATCTGAAATAAAATTAAAAATTAAACTAAAAAACTAAAATCAACCCCCCAAAAAAACCTGTGCGTCCACGTGAAACCCAACACGCCGACCCTCCCTGCGCCCTCTCCCCTCAGCTAGCTCCCCTCCCTACTTGGGACCCCCGCGGCGCCCGCCCTCTCCCCTCGACGTTCCGTCGTCTGGCTCCCCTCCCTCCTCGGGGGCCCCGCGGAGTCTTCAAAGCCCGCATTCAACAATGTCCCCACCCCCACGCCAGCCCGAAACCCAACTCACCCCCCGCCCTCTCCCCGTCCTCCTACTCCTTCGCCTCCCTCCCTCTCAGCAAGCCATGTGGCCCATGCTGGTAGCGACGGGCTCAGAATCTGCACTCAACAACGCCCGCGCCAAGAATCAATGTGGCAAAATCCCGCCGAATGAATGGTCATTGAACGGATATGAATGGGTGGAAGGGTTTCAGACGTCGAATCCAAACATTTGTTTCTATAAGATGTTATTATGCTGCGTTCAACAGTGGAGACATCTTCAATGGTCGTTTAACAAGGTCAACGACTTTGTATTTTTCAAAAGTAATATCCGATGATCGATTGCTGTGGGGAAATGCCTTACGACGGAATTAAACACGGTTACCCTGCTATCAACGATGGAGATTATCCCAATGGTCATATCAATGACCTTTTCATAGGTCACATCAGAGGATAGATTGTTGTGGGGAAATGCCTTATCGCTTAATACAAAAGTTTGTTTGAACATCAAATTGTCTATGGTTAGTATGGACAGTCCACAAGTCAACACTAGAAAAATGTGTGAAAGTTGAAAGTTCATTGGAAAGGGTTTTTTTTTTTAACGGGAAAGTTTCTCTATTATATACAATAGTATACAATGTTTTTACATAGCAGCATTACAATATCCATTCTGTGAGAGAGCTTAGACGGCAGACCTTTCTCCAAGTGTTGGGAGGAGGTTTTGTGATCAAAACTTGCCGAGTCTCCTTGGAAAAGGCTAAGATGTCCTAAAACACACTTTCATATGAGGTTCCCTATTAGAATAACACTTATGGTTCGAGTCTCATTTAATTATTTAAAGTGTACAAACTCTATCCCTTTTGGTTTTGAACTTGTTACTTTTAAGGAGGAAATACATTTTTTTAACAATTACTAATTATAATAATAATTAATAATTGTTTTTCAAAGTGTTAAAAGTATGTGTTAAAGGGGAAGAGGTTGAAAATTTTTATTTTAAAATCCAATTGAAGATTGGAATGGTGTAAAAATGTATTTCTGTGCCATTTCTGAGGTACTTCTTGCTTATGCTTATAATCATAAATAATTTACATAGAGGTGAACTTAAGTGGGCATTCATTTTAGTTAAGTGGGCATTCGTTTTATTTCTTAAATCTGAGGTACTTCTTGCTTATAATCATAAATAATTTACATAGAGGTGAACTTAAGTGTGCATTCATTTTAGTTAAGTGGGCATTCGTTTTATTTCTTAAACCTTGTGCAGACATTTTAATTGAATGCAAGGGAGGAGGGAACGACACACAAAGGCATAAGGAAGCATATATGAGGTTTGCAACTTGGTTAAGGTAGTCAATTTTTTTTGGCTTGTGTTTTGGTGCAAGGTTTATTAGCAAAGAAACAAATAGTCTGTAGCTTTCGACATGATCTGCCATGAGTGCATAGATCAAGGCTTGGGCATTTCATAAGGAGCATTCAAATGGCCCCATTTATGATAAAGGCAGATTAATTTTCGGTGAGGTAAAGTTCCATCCTTGCCACTCACTTTTTTTTTTTTTGGTAATATGACAATTTGGATCATCTTAAAATGAACAAAAACCCACAAGAAAATATTTTATGGGCAAAAGTCCCTAAAAACATTTTTTGTCAAATAAAGATGACGCTATGAATGCTCTTTATTCCAAGCTATGTTAGAGTTTTTAAGTATTTTATTTTTAAATGATAAAAGGATTAGATACACACATTTCAACATGTTTAATTTTTTTTGAGGTTGGTGTCGATGACCATTTATACCAATTTATACGAATATTTAGTCTTTAAATCATTGCCTTTTTGCATAAGTAGAAACCTCTTTATAGTTCAATATACCCATTGTTAAAGTGTTTAACAATTTGGGCTTTGTGAGTATGTATTATTCAAGGATTTTTCTAAGTTTAATAGTCAAGATGTGGGTTTAGGTAATCTATTTCATGATTTCTTATTTTTTCTATGAATGATTTAACATGCAACCCACCCCTTGGTAATATTGATGCGAGTAGAATTGCTCCATAGTATTATCCAAAGTAGAAAGAGTGGCATGCATGGGTAGAGAAAGTTGCTTTGTTAATTGATGGATCATGTAGTGGTAATTGGAAAGGGCTAAGAACATTAATAACAATAACAAAAAAAAACGAGTCAATGTAAGCACTTTCTTTTTCCAATTTTGAACTATCTCTCTGAGATTGACATGAGAAGTTGAACCAAAAAAACGAGTCAATGTAAGCACTTTCTTTTTTCAATTTTGAACTATCTCTTTGAGATTGGCATGAAAAGTTGAACTTAAGTTATGTGCCATTTTAGCTAGTTAATTTAGTCATCAAGGTTTTGCTAATTTTAAGGACTTATGAGATTTTAAGGACAAATCTATTACACACCAATAGTTTCACTATGGGTTTGGGATCACATAAGACCCCATAGCATTTGAGACTAGCACCCAATAAGACACGATTGAGATGTACCCCAAAGCTCCATTAATGTATTGTTGAAGCTATTAGTCAACTTAGTGGTGTCAAAGAGAGTAATTTAAGACCTTCGAAACGCTAAAGTTTTAAATCGTGAATCCCTTTATGGAACTTGAGCCAAAATCTATATTTTTTTTTGCAATGTCGCTTGCATCTTCAAAAGGGGTTTTAAGGATTATTGACATAGAAGGATTGAAAATTTATCATGTTAAAAACCACCTACATGTTGGTTTTAGAAACATTAGTGTTAGGGTCAAATGGATTTTATCACATTTTCATGATTATTTGACTAATAATTTTGTTACGCTCTAATTTGATTATTATTTGAGTTGTAAAAGTTTTAAACATTGTATATTGTTGGAGATATTATACATTTACCTATAATTATCTTCCTAAGTTTTACAGTGCAATGTTGAGAACTCTTCCTTAGATGATAATATTATTTCTAGAGAATATTCTCCTATAAAATTGGATGTTCCTCTTCAGTTTAGAGTCAGTTACTCTCAGTTACACATAGATAGACTGGTGGAAGTCATGACTCTGTTAACTAGTGATTGCATGGATCAGTTAACTAGGAATCAATGGCAGTTCACTCCAATGTCTATCGGTGAGTGTCTAGATCTCTCTATATCACTACTATGACGCATTAATTACTCGTGTACATATCTATTGTAAATTATTCACTCTTTAAGTGTAGAATACGATTAATGAAAATTCTTCCATTCTTTTTCTCTTTCTTTTTCTTTCCCAATTTCTCTCTATAAATATGTGTAATATTTTCTAGCTAAATCTATTCTGTATAGATTCAACATATTTACATATATACATAAAATATTTTATCTTTGAACATTATGTCCAAAATTCTTTTACTAATTTTTTCATTATATTTTGACTTTATTGTAATTTTTCTAGCACGCGAAGACATGTTAAAGTTTTATTATTGACTCTTTATGCTAAGCATTTGGTTGTTAAATTTAACATTCTATTGCTTTTCGGGGAAAATATACTTTTTCATGAAATTATTGATACTAATATGTTTTATGGCTGGTTTAATGTTCTTTATTTTTAATGTTTATTAAGTTTAATTTTATTATCTTAATTTTTTAAGTTTAATAATGACTTAATTAAATGTCAAAAATTTATTTCAATATTAATATTAATATGTGAATTTACTTAATAATTTTTTATGTTGTTGTTATTATTATTATTATTATTATTTAATAGTTTATATAAATTAATTATTTCTGTTTGCAAATCATTTTTTTAAATTATAATTTATCATAATTAGATTAGCATGGAGTAGATGTTGAGGCATAAATGTAAATGTTATGTTATAATTATAATTATAATAATAAAGTCTCTTCAACTAAAAATAATAAAGTTGGTGAAAAAAATAAAGTTCAGAAGAATGAAATAATAAATAAAGTTGGTTTAATTAAAAAAATAATAATAATAAATAAAATGAAATAATAATAAAAAATTACACCTTAAGAAATTAGATCTCTATCAGATATGAATTTAACATGGATATTGATGTTATGTGAAATTGTAATGATGTTTTATGTTAAGAAAATGCTTAATAATCTAGTGCTAATTTAAGTAAGCTTTAGAGAGTAAAATAATATAATTGTGTATAAAAAAACCTAGCATTACTATAAATTAATGTTAATAAAATTACTTAGAAATTAATATAAGTTTTAATGCAGGTTTCGAACCGGTGACTTTAACAACACTGAGTGGCTTAACAACACACTCTGTCACCGACTATCCTACACCTCAGGAACTAAAAATATTAAATATTAATAAAAAAATGAATATTACATTTTTATATAAACCAATTTAAAAATATAATATATTATATTATAAGTGATAATATAAAATATAAAATATTATTAACATAGTTATCGACTTAACGATAATTGTGACCTTAAAATGAGAACTCTAGCCCTAAAAGCCCATATGTTTTTGGTCAAAAACATCAAAATCAACCCTTAACATCATTTTATTTTCAAGGTTAAAATTACAACCTTGTACAACCATGGTCTTAACAACCTAGTAATATTGCTAATAAAAAATTTACAATCAACCATTGAATCAAAAAATGGTGCTACCAGTAGGAGCAACCTCTCTTTTTTTATGTTAAAATTGCAACATTTTTGAAACCACGGTCTTGACAACTAACACTATTACGGCTAATATACTAAAATCATCCCCAAATTTGAAAAGAGGCCCCACAAGTGTGTTGATTCACATTTGTTAATCAACATTTACGTGCTTTGGTGTATACTTCGTCTCTTTTTTTCTTGTATATCCTATACTTACTCGTTTTTATAAAAATGAGGGTTGCGGGGAGACTACCACTAAGTTAGTAGGTCTGCAAGTCCATAAGTACCATACTTAGTTTCTTTTTCACCACTCCACAACTTCAACACTTAGGCATTTCTTTAGTTGTGGAAGTCTAAGCCATCTATCATCCCGCAACCCATAAACCCACATCTCCAAAAAGACCCTCCCCACTTCCGCATCACTCATAATGAACCTCTTTCAATACTTATATGGTTTTGTTTATTGTGGATGCGAGAGTCCTTTCCTCATCTAAACCTTTTGTTCCCTAACCTGCAACCCTGCATACGAGATTTCTGTGCCCTCCAAAAACGGTCTTCATATTACTCACTTTACACTCCCATACTTCAACTATTACATGTTATCACAACATGATATCACCTTTTCCGATGAAATTTATTTCCCCATTGCCACATCAAACATCACTCGTATGAATTGAATATCGTTATTAAGTGACACGATTTTTCATAAAATCTTCACTTTAAATATCAAATCAAACCGTTCAATTAACAACTTAGAACTAAGAGACACAACACTTGATAATCAATGTAATATGTGATAAATAAATAAGGAATTAAATCCCTGCCTTGAAAAGATTGCATTGACAAAAGCGCCACCTATTCACGCAAAATAAACTTTGTAAAAAATGTCAAGAAAAAGGAAAGAACTATAATGTGGGGATGGAAAGACCGCCATTTCAATAGTCAAAAGCCTTCAAGTGGTACTCATCTCTTCCACATAAGGAAAATAATTTGAACAAAGTTTTTACCTCTGATATTGCATTATCCAGATGTGTGCCATAAGTATCCGACTTCAAAGAAATAGTTCTTGGGTGCACTGATAAATTGAACATTGAGAAAAGAGTCGTTCAGATATAGGGAAAGTCACTAATTCTTTTAGCACCCTCAGTTTTTAGAAGAATGTTAAGACTTCCTAAACCCACTTTGACATTCAAGAACTCTGAATATGATGATTTTCTAAAGGCCATCAATGGGGGAATGGAAATCATGGAAAGATTTATTACAAGTGTAACTAGTGATTCTAATTCTACACTATTTGAGGTATGTTCTTTAAATACCCATAGAAATAATTTGCATGGCTATTCACTAGAATAATTGGACAAGATTCCAGAACCATAGTTCCAAAGTATATTATATTTATTTTTTATCATTCTATTCATAAACATGTTGTAGTTTATTGGGCCCTAATCATTTCAATTGATTTTTTTTTTCTAGTTGGAAGTATTAGGAAGACTATGAAATCTAGCATGACTTCTTATCTAGTCTATGCTCTAGTTTATTGCCATATTTTTTAGGACTTTTCTAGAGCTAANTTCAAAAAAGGATCCAATTTCATTTGGGTATCCATTGTTATCGAAGCACAAGGCTCCATCAAAATTTTATGAAGTACAAAATACCTTCTTCTCCTTTTAAAAAAATTTAATTCACAATTTCGCCATGCCCTGATTGTCGCTAAAAGATACATCCTTTTTGTTAGAGAAATGAATTTTTGAGACTATGGAAGATTTTAGTTTTATTAGACTCTATGGATTTCAGTGGAAAACATCCTTGATGCCTTTCTATGTTTTTGATAAATTCTTCACTATCAAAGTGTGTAAATAATAAAAATATTGGGTGCACTTCTTCAATGAAGAAAGAAAAAACTAGTTCATCCCTTTGTCATGGAAAATTGGAGAACTTTTTGTAAATAAAATTTCTCATTTGGATAAATTCACCACTTTGTTTGACTATTTCAATTTAAAGGAAGTTCAAGCAATTCAAGGTTTCAAATATAATAATTTGTTTTTGGCACACATGTTTACAATTGGATATGGCATATCATATATAATAAGTCTGTTCAAATATAATAAGGAGGGGGAGCTAATTAAAACCATGCCAAAGTCTCTCCTAGAACAACCCTAGATGATATTGATGCATTGGTCACCATAAATGACCACTGTAAGAAACAAGAGCAAGATATGATAGGTAGAAAACCGGGATCACCAAATGTGTCTCAAAAGTGAACCTCAACAAAAGGAAAATCTCCTAATAATTCTCAAGAACAGAGAAAGTCTTCCATTTGAAATTCATATGATGGTGGAGATAAAGACCATTCCAAAAGGGTAGTTAAAAAATCACACACTATTCACGTATCTGTAAAAGAAAAAGATAAGTTCAAAAAGAAGGTTTGGAGGAACCCGACGCTGAATTTAGTACCATAGATATGGAGGTTGAAAAATTATAGAATATCCTAGTTGGGATGAACAAAGAATGATTGAGAATAGAACTGTAGCTGAAGAATTGGATTCTCAAGAGAGAGAGGTATTTGGGGAGGAATATATCACTTTACACCACACAACCTACAACAAAAATTCTAAGAAGTTGTTAACTAAAAAGAGTACATTTGTAAAATAAAAAGGTTTCTTAAATATGGATATGAGAGATTGATTTTCAAGGGGTAAAACCCTTGAAAGTAATCGAGTTTTATGAAGCAAACGGTTAAGCTTTAAATTATTTGATTGATGAGATAGAGAAGGAAAACCTTATCTTAAAAGAAAAAGTGAAAGAATTGGAAAAATATCGGCTTCCCTGACCCCTAATTGTCGAGCCCTTTTCTTCTATACAGCCATTGTACAATCTCAAGGATGTACTAGAAACATGCTCCAGGTTAAAAGGTTGATCAAGTTTATTGATGGATGTAAGAAAATATATTAGAGATAACTTTCAAAAAAGGATATCCTTGATCCTTGAAATATGGGGGTTAGCAACAAGTTCAACTACTCTCTCAACAAGGGATTTGAATCTCTCCTTATAATCAAACTCCATATGATATACTCAGTATCCCACAAAAGTACCCTTCTTTGTCTTCTGCTTCTTTGGTACATGGATGTATATGGTCGTCTATACAACTTCTTATCTAGATAGTTTGTTCCATGTCTCAAAATAGAGACCGTGTAATATGTTTCCTCCTACAACTATCACTATAGCTCCCTTGAGAGTTATCACGTGTGACCTTCCTAGAGAAAGACCAACAACAAAGTAAAACGATAGATAAGAATAATACTCTTATAGTAATAATAAAACCAATAATGAGAACAATCATCACAGTATCTCCTTCTCAGAGATATCACTTGTGACCTTCCTGGAACAAGATCCAAAATAAAAATGCAATAATAATAAATAGGAACAACACTCTTCTAGTGTTGTGACCAATAATTCCTCCATGGTAGCCCGGATAGAACAAGAAAACAAGAACAAAAATATCTCCATGGTAATCTCCACGAAATTTATAAGATAACCTTCCTGAGACAAGAGTAACAAGAGAAAAAATATTTCCAATATAATAACATTTTCATAAGAACATATATATGTTAACAAGAATAAAGGACAATTTCATGGTAATCAACATATCATTACCAAAGTGATCTGCCTAAAATCAAAACAAGAAGTATCTCCTAGATGAGATGTTAGTTCATCTTGAAAACAACTACAATAAGCATTTATATCAATAGTACTCACATGATACCGAGTATTCATTGTATCTAGCAATAATAGAACCTTTCAAGGATTTTTTTCACAACTTGTAATGTAGCAATTATCAAACTTGATATGTGCAAATTGGAAACTTATCAATTTACTGAATAAAACATGGAACCTAGAGTCTTATCTTCAAGAATGATTGTTGTTTCTTTCCTTCTGAGTATCCTTCAAGATGACAAGTATTCTCTCCAACATGTCCCCTATACTAATATAATATGCTTTCTTGACATAAATCTGATTTAGAGAATTTAATGAAAGTAACCTTGAAACTATCAACCTTAATCAATATAATACCTTCACAAGAGTCATCTTATAACTTTAAATTTGACCAAAGGTTAGTATGATAATCATAACTTCAACAGATAAAAATACAACTAGATATTCATAAGATCAAAATAATTCCATAACAACTAGAGGCATATCAAAGTAATCAAACATGGAGTGCATTGTTCCTATGAATGTGTTAGATCTAAGATCCCTATGGATCTACGATTGTTGTTTGGACAAAACATCCCTTCTCCTACAAGTACCCTTAAGATAATGATACAGTTTAAACATATACAAGTACATACCTTCAAAAGAACTAAAAAATAGCGGCAGACAGTGGCACCATCCAACAATAGTGACAAGAAATGATGAACCAAAAAATTGCAAGGTGCTTCCAACTTGCAATTTGAATACAGATGGATATGTGCGAGGGTAAGGTGCAATATGAAAACTAAAAATAAGTCCCAATACTTCATAGAAACCTTCACTTCAATTGGTGTCAGCACTGCAATTGGTGCTACAATTGCTAGTGCAACATGCACGAAGCAACTGGAATGAAGAGAATGGCACCAGGGAACTAACACGAAAGAACTGACAGTGAAAACCTAGGGTTTTATGAGGAAACCCCTAATTTCTCAACTTCAGAAATTTGCAGATCAGATCCAGGGAAGAGATGCACCCTACTTAGTGAACCTTCTTAGTGGGTTCAATAAGTTTTTAATGAGCTTGAGTATGGGGGAAAACAAGGATCTTCCTTCCAACGGTTAGACTGTCACGAAGGAAGCCAACTCTGATACCATGTTAAAATTTTTTTATGCTCATTTAACCATAGAAAATATCACATCATTATCACCCAACCATAGGAATTCACCATTCCACCCCTCGAGCACACTAAAATTTTCTTAGATATAATGATTCTGAAAATTTCACACTAGAACCAACAGATAAACCCTAGCCACAATATTGCTACAAAAAAAGCACAATAATCATACAAATATAGAGTACCTTACACCAAGAGAAGCATAAGAGAAATACCAGAAAGACTGATACAATATTCCTCCATATTTGTGCCCTCGCCAGCTGCAACTACAGCTCTCCAAACTTGCACCCTAGTTGCCACTACAGTTCCTCCTTAGACTTGTGCAATGACTAAGTGAGTGAGTGTACAAATGAGGTAAAGCATCAATTTATTTATACTTATTCTTCCATTGAATTTTTCTGGAAAATATAATTTACTTTGAATTTTTCAAGCAAGGTCGACTTCTCTTTCTGGGTTTCTTCTTTCTTTATTATTATTCTCCTTGGGTCAACTTCTCTTCTAGGATTTCCACACATCTGTTTAATGGTTCTCTTACTTATGGAATATTATAATCTAAGTACAAAGGTTACACTTGGAGGTTAATACCTCCTGCAACTACCAAAAAATCAACACTTCATGGGTTCTAGGGGAATGTTTTTTTTCCATTGGACTACTAGTTTTGATTCATATATGGAAATATCAGTTTCCCTATATGGGCAAGGATTCTACATCTCCTTGTGATCTTCTGGGATAAATACACTCTTAGAAATATTGGAGATGAGTTGGGTAGATTCATTGACTGTGCTGAGATAACATGGGGAATATACACTTGCTTTATAATTTTTGTCGAAAGTAGACTAACAAAACAACCTATCGGAATTAATTCAACTCAATGCGGAGGGCTAGAGTCATTTGCAATCCCTTGATTATGACTACATTATGTTCAAGTGAAACACTTTCCATGAGTATGGTCACTCTGCAAAACAATTCCCAAGTATACAAGAATCTCAACCCCCTTTGAAGTAGGCTCCTCCCCCATAATATTAATGAGAAGGAAGAAGTGAAACCTATTCGAAAAGATACAAGAAGCATCAGTCCAAGGGATCTAAACCTATAAAGAGACCTCAATCAAGACCATCCAATCCCATCTATGATAAATTTTAAATCCTTGGAGAACAAGAGGAAGTAAATGAGGGAAATTGAAAGACTCGCCCTAATTTAGCCTTTGGGTCACTAGCAAAATATCAGGAGGAAACAAAGAATACATTTCCAATCATTAAGGATGTAACCTTATTTGGGATAAGTTCAACAACTCTGCAAGAGAATGAACCAGGATTAGAATAGGAGTTAGAAGAAGAAAATGAAAAAGAGGAGGAAATAATGAGTGAATTTCCAGAAGCCTCTGATTCTCCTTCCTATGTAGAGGTTCTAAAGAAATACTTGCATACCTCTCCACCATCAACATGGGGAAGGCAATCAAGTTGAAAAATCAAAGAGAAAGAGGTAGAATCTAACATCTTTCTATGCAACCAACAAACTTTGAACTCCACCATGTTTAGTGAGGGGGAGTTTTGCATAAAAGACAATTATGTTTTGTTTTTGCATTATTTTATATCAGGAATTTATTAGAACTTACTCTTGTACTCAAAAGCAGGAAATCAAGTTGAAAAATCAAAGAGGAAGAGGTAGAATCTAACATCTTACTATACAACCAACAAACTTTGGACTCCACCATATTTAGTGAGGGGGAGTTTTGCATAAAAAACAATTATATTTTGTTCTTGCATTATTTTATATAAGGAAATTATTAGAACTTATTCTTATACTCAGAAACAGTAAAACTAAGGAAGATCAAGATTTGAATCTCTCCCATATATTCTTTTGATCCAATAGAAAGCTTGTTTTATGTATTTTTTTTTCTTCCTAGTATTTTGTTGTAATTCCTCTTTCATCTTTACCCATCTTTTTATTAATATAAAATTTCTACATTATGATTTTTAAAAGAAAGGTCTAATTCAAAACTCTAACTAAAATAATTATTAAAAAACTACACTTAAAACTAATATATAACACTTTTTATTTTTTTATTTTTACTAATTTCAAATATAATACAAAATAATGTAATGCAAAAGATTTAATATTTTATATATTTTATAGAATACACATTTTTTTTTGACATATTAGTAATTTTTTTTTTTAAATAAATGGTTCTTCTATACATTAAATGTGTATTATGTCAAATGTGTATTATGTCACTACTGTACATGGTTGTTTTATAGAATAAAATATTTTTATTTGCATATTATAATTCTAAAAAATTATGAAATAGTTCCTCTACACATTAAATGTGTAATATGTCACTAGTATAGATGGTATGTGTAATATGTCACTATTATGCATGGTGTGAGTGTAGATTTTTTTTTTTTAATTTATTAAACACCTAGAATGATTTTAAAAAATAATATGCAGATCTTTAAATACTTAAAGATAATATAAAGATCATAAATAAATTTACATATATTAGTTTTGGTCATTGTAAAAAAAAAATTCATAAATTTTTTCTAAAAATTATAATAATTATTATTTAATTTACATGAAATTTATTGTTTTTTTTTTGACAAAAACGGTTATGTTGTATTAATCGGCATTTTGGCCAGCCAGAATCTGGAATTTACAAATCCGAAGAAGGTTGGTGACCTCTGACAGTGCTGCCAACCTTCTTGTGAATGTCTTGGGACACCAAGCCCTTTTGCTCCTTGAGCTAATTCGAGAATATGACAAAACGTGCGTACATGAGTAAATTCTCACAAACTGTGAGCATAGCAAAAGACAGAAGCAAAGCATTATTCCAAGGGGGCTGAAATTTTCCCCTTAATGTAGGGGTCCATATTTTTCTGAGACCCTAAAGAAATGTTGGAGGCCGCCTCCTTTTCTCTGCGTGCTTTGTTGGTCTTTCTTCCTCGGGTAAGGGGCGGAGATGGGACTGAATTGTCTTCAGATTCAGAAGTTCCCCCAGAGCCGCTAGAGGGGGCTGTAACCCGAACTTCTGGAGCTTTCGGATTTGGAGCCCGAATCTTTCTCGCTGCTACAGATTTTGGGGGGGGAGGAATCCGGAAGGCTTTCGTCTGCCGGAGGATCATCCTTGACTACTGTTTCTTCTGGTTCTGGGGCTTCGTATTCCTTTAGCACATCAAAACTATTTTTATTTTCTAGAGTTGCCTCTGTTGAATGAGTGGCCTTCGGGGCTTGGTCTAGTGGTTCCTTTCGCTTTGGCTACCTTCGTCGGTTTGCTACGGGCTGAAAGGCGTCTCCTTTGACTGGTCTCGATTCCTCAGCGGCTTTGGGGCAGTTTCTTGCAAAGTGGCCGTAAGCATGGCACCGGAGGCACTTGAAAGGAATCTGCTCGTAGTCCAGCTCTTGGATATGGCTCCATTCCCCTAGGGAGAGATTAATGGCTTCCGGAAGACCTTTCTCGAGGTTAACCTCAACACAAATGCGGGCGTAGGTATACTGGTCTCCTTTCGGCTCTGCTTTGTCCAGGTAACGCCCGAGCTTATTTTCGATGTCTTCCATAGTTTCTATCCCCCAGAGATGCAAGGGTAGGTAGGGCAGCCTAACCCATACAGGGGCTGCGGTAATCTCGGCTTCGGGATTGAATTCAATAGTCCAGGGGGCTAAGAACAGTCCTCTCAACCCCATGAAATAGGGCCCAGATCTGAAAACTAGATCACAATCCTCTTTGTTCAAGAAACTAAAAACAAAAAAACCTCTGCCTACTGCAAACAGAGAAATGTTTCCCTTTATCAGTGGTTTCCATCGGTCATTCGTCCATGCCTCCACCACTTTGGGGCTAGGCCATAACCCCGTAAACTTTCCGATGAGGGACCTTTCTGCTAGAAGGAGGGCAATAGAGCAAGGCTTCTCTGGAGTTAGCTCCAGAGAGGGGATCTCCTCCATCTTCTTCACAAACTTGGACGAGAGAGAAGACTTGGATTTGGGGCCTGCTGAACGGACTAACGCCTTGAATGCTTCCAAAGGGTCTTTTCCCTTCTCGACGTTTTGATCTGGAGCCATTGTAGTCGACCTCCTGCAAACAAGATCAAATTGCAGTGGTGAGCCAAGACCACTGTACCCACCCACATGCAAAACCGTGGGTGGTCTCAGGCTTCGCAGGGACCTTCTGAAGGTGCTGTCGGGGAACCCTGACTGCTGTAAGCCGCGTTCTGTGATCTCCAAAATGCGTGCGCGAAGGAGGGACGCTCTAAATGAGTACCGGGGCCCTGATCGGTGCTGGAGCCGCGCCTTGCAAACGATAAACCAGCGTTGAAGCGACTAGGGTTTAGGCCCTAGCCGCTATCCATTTCGTCTCGCAAACCTGTGCATTCTCTCAACCCTTGGGTTTTCATACATGAAATTTATTGTTATTTTATATAAAATGTTTTATTATAGATTATAATCAATTGTAAAACATAAAAATAATTATTTAATTTACATAGCTATTTATATAAAATATTTTATTAGGTTATAATTAATTGTAAAATATATATGACATATCTGAGAGAAAATATAATATATATGCCTCACCTTCCTTCCTCATATATATATATATATATATATATATATATATATATATATATGAGGAAAATTGTAATACAATTGT
>JASDQU010014146.1:2876-28454 GCA_032191745.1 Picea mariana
TTTATTACCCTTATCCATTCCCATTAATTCTTTTATCTTCTCGGGATTCTTATTTTATCCCTTGTTGTATACGCAACCATTTTATATCATATTCCATTAATCCATTAAATCCATCACATAAGTTATTAAATGTAGTTTGTAGTTAAGTTATTAATTAATTAATTACAATTATGTCCTTTAATTAATTAATAACTCACTTACTTAATATAATTAAATCATCTTTGTTTAATTAATACCCTGTTAACAGAATTAATTCCCTAATTAGTTTTACTTTATAATTTCTTAAACATTTATCCAACTAGGGTCATTACAATAACAGATCCAAATTCAGTCAGACCAAATGTATTGGTTAGAGTATAGTCTGTATTATTCTGTGTACAATTTTTAGATCCATACAATAAATATTCTATGTGGGGCATGCTCTACAAGTTCGATCTCTAGAATAAGCAAAAATTCAGCAAGGTATGCCATTTTTTCTATAACTCCTTTTCTGGGAGGTTCTTAGAAGTGAAGGCTAGAGAAATTATAGACAAGACATTGAAGAACATTGTGTACTATTTTTATACCTTTATTCATTACAAGTACATAGTTATGATTATTGCAAGTTATGGTTATTGACTAATCCAAAACTAGTCATGTGAGACTAAAGTAAAATTTGATGAAAATGCTAGTCTCTTGTTAAGGAAGGTTTTCTCGTATGTGATCATATACACTAGGTCTATTATAGAGTTACAAATCAGATTTGGATGATGAAATTGATGACGGATTTTGATTGAGGTACATGTTGGGTACATGGTTGAGACAAGTAGTTGATGAGTTGGCACATACATGAGGTGTATAGTTGATGATGTTGGCACATGTTGATGAGTCATAGTTTATGTGTATTTGATGCATGATTGGTACATATTTGGTGCATGGTTTATGCACTCATTGATGGTACATGTTGAGGTACAGGTTGGTGCATGGTTGATACACTTGTTTATGGTACACATTGATTACAGTTTGGTGCATGGTTGATGCACTTCTTTATGGTACAAGTTGATTATAGGTTGATTGGTACAGGTTTATAGCAGTATATCTCACAGTGATAGTGTGACAGTGGTTCCATCATTCTACTTTTATTTCAGGGTGGTTGGACGGAGCAAGGACAAGTGGTTGTAGCGATCTTCTGGTTGTATCCAAAGAACATAGGGGGTTGTAGCCTCCTTCTAGTTGTAGCTAGAGAATTGGGGAGTTGGAGATTCCTTCAGGTTTTAGCCTAAGAAACTAGAGGTTTGGATCCTCCTTCCAATTGCAGCTGGAAAAAAAAGGAATTTGGTGCTTCCAATGAATGTAATTTTTAAAGACATATAAGAAAAGGCATTGCGTGGTTTTCTCCCACTTTGGGTTTCCACATAAAAACACTGGTGTACTGTGTATGTGTATGATTTATCATTTGTTCATTGTTTATTTACTCTGCAAATATTGGATGATAATGATACATTGATATAACACTTGCATTTTGTGGTTAAAAAGGATTGTATTTCTCTATTATTGATTCACCCCGCCTCTCAGTAATCCAACAATTGGTTTCAGAGAAGGTTCCTTCAGAAATCAGTTTAACTAATGAAAGGTAGATCATGGATAGCAACAACATGTATAAAAATGGAATGCCACAGTTTGATGGACAAAAGTATGCATTTTGGAGCAAAATGATGAAAACATATATACAAGAACAAGGATTTGAAATTTGGCAATCAGTTGTAGATGGATACAAAGAAGCAATAGTTATGCCGACAAATGAAAGAGCAATTAAATTTAGTCAAAATAATTCCAAACCCACAAATGCACTTCTGAATGGTCTTTGTGAATCGGTATACACAAAATTTATACATTGTAAACCCACTAAAGAGATTTTGGACAAGCTTCAAAATATTTATGAAGGAGATTCAAAAGTCAAAGCAACAAAGCTTCAAACTTACAGAGGTCAGTTCAAACAACTAAAGAGGAAGGAATATGAGAATATTCCAGCTTACTTCTTACGAGTTGATGAAACAGTAAATGCAATCATAAGATTGGGAGAAGAAATTAAAGAATCTGTAATTGTTCAAAAGGTACTAAGATCTCTTCCTATGAGATTTGATCCTAAGATATCAGGACTAGAAGAAAGAGCAGATCTAGACTCAATAAGCATGGACGAACTACATGGAATATTCACAGCATATGAACTGAGAAAGGAATAGGAAAATCCAGATATAAAAGAAGCATCTTTCAAAGCATCCAAATGGTCAAAGAAAAAGGGAAAAGAAAAAGAAAAATAACATAGCAACAACAGTGACATCTCGGAAGATGATGAGGAAGTGGCCAACTTTGTCAGAAGATTGAACAAGGGAACCAATAGAAGATATAAAGGTAACATTCCATTGATTTGTTTTAATTGTGATGGTATTGTTCATTTTGATAACAAATGTTCTCATAAGAAAAATAAGAGGAATGATGAAGATTACTCAAATAGAAAACAAACATATAAAGGCAAAAGAACCATAAAGAAAGATTTTAGGAAAAGCTTCTACACCAAAGAAGACATCTCCTCATCAAATGAAGATGAAGTCAGTGATAGTGAGACGGAAAGATTTCTATTCATGGCAGTGGAAGACTTTGATAAAGAAGACACCGAAGAAGAATATAAAGAGGCAAAAGTTGATTAACGAGAAGAAATTGTTGACTTCCATAGAAGTTATAAGAAGAGAAAAGAAGAAAAACAAGAAGCTACAAGAGGAGCTGGACAAGAAAGAAGACACTCAAGAACTAGAACAAATGATCACAAATTTGAAGGTTCAAATAAAAGAAGATAAAAAAATTGAAGAAGCACTCAAGGAACAACTAGAAGAAAGCAACAAGATCAATGGAAATTTGGAAGCAAAGATTGACACATTAAGAAAGGATCTTCAAAAGAAAAATATGCAAAACAGCTCAAAAGTTTTGGATGACATTATCAGCATTCAAAAGCCTCATCATGACAAGTCTGGACTTGGATACATTCAGATAGAAAAGGGATCAAGCTCCAAAACGACAGAACAAGAAAGATATCCAAAAATCGATGCAGAAATAATCAAAGGGGATAGGAAGACCTACAAGGAAGATTACAGTGACACTCCTCCACCGAGAAGATTCATATTTTAGAATCAATGATCGATAAAAACAAATAGGCCTCAGGAAGAAGAAGGATTCATAAGAGCAACTCCTTTTAGAGGATCTTCAACTTCCGGGTATCAAACTATCGTTTTTGGTTTATGTTATGCATGCAATAATTTTGGACATAAAGATATGAATTGCAGAGCTAACAGTAGGAACATAAAAAAATTTGAAAGTCATACACAAAAGGGTTATCCAAGAAGGCCTAGTGAAACACAGAGAAGAAGTTACAACATGTTTAAATCATTGAGCACTGAAGTGGAATTCTGCAAGTGCAAAAGATTTGGACACATGGCCAAAGATTGCATAATGACAGTCCCTCCTAGAGAACCACAAAAAAACAAAAACAGTCACAGACAAGAACCTCAGAAGAGAACATGGATAAGAAATTAGAATCAGTATAGAAATGAAGAATGCACACTCATTCTACAAGCTAAGTAGAAGAAACATGGTTGTTATGTTGACAGTGGTTGTTCAAAACACATGACAGGTGATAAAGACAAGTTTCTTACACTAATAAAGGAAAGAGATGAATCAGTCTCCTTCGGAAATGATGATTCAACTAAAATCATTGAAAAAGCCACAGTTAGAATTGGAAACAAGAATACCAAGGAAGAAAATGTTCTACTAGTAGAAGATATGAAACATAATCTTCTAAGTGTGAGTCAAATGTGTGACCAAGGTCATAAAGTTACTTTCGATTCAAAAAAATGAAATGGATTCAAAAATCAAATGTTTGAAATCTGATAATGGAGGAGAGTTCAATTCAAAGGAATTTATGGACTACTACAACAAGAAAGGAATAAAAATGCAATTCTTTGTTGCTAGGACACCTCAACAAAATGGATTTGTTGAAAGAAAGAACATGATAGTACAATAAATGGCTCAAACAATGCTAATGGATTCCAAGTTCATAGATATTTTTTTGACACATGCAGTGGATACAACAATTCACATTCAAAATAGATTAATGCTCAAAAACAACACTAAAAAAACTCCCTACGAGCTATAGAAAGGAAGACCAACAAATGTGAAGCACTTCAGAGTATTTGGAAGAAAATGCTACATCAAAAGAGAAGATGGAAGAATGGGAAAGTTTGACTCTCGTATGGACAAAGGACTACTTGTTGGTTACTCAAGTACAAGGAAATAATACATGTGTTACAATCTGAGGTTGAACAAAGTTGTGGAAAACATCAATGTAACAATTGATGAAACAGGTGGACGAAAATTAAAGGAAGAAGAAAATGAATTAATGGAACAACTTTACAAAGAAGAAGCAGAAGATGAAGAAGAAGTAGAAGGGGAAGATGAAGAGGATCAAACAGAAGTATAAGATCAAGTTCAACAAGTGCCTCCAAAGACACCTAGCAAACGAGTACAGAAGAATCATCCTTCAGATCAGATTATTGGAAACAAAGATGCAGGAGTTGAGACTAAAAGAAGAATATGTTCACCAAAACGAAAGCACCTAGCACTCTCATCTACGATTGAACCAAACAGTTTTGAAGAGGCCAACAAGGATGAATTTTGGAATAAGGCCATGGATGAAGAATTGAATCAAATAGAGAAGAATGGAACTTGGGAATTGGTTCCAAGACCAAAGAATAAGAATGTGATTGGCATAAAGTGGGTATTCAGAAATAAATTGAATGAATATGAACATGTTACAAGGAACAAATCTATATTGGTATGTAAAGGATACATACAAGTTGAAGGAATCAACTTTTAAGAGACATTTTCCCCAGTTGTCAGAATGGAAGCAATCTGATTGCTTTTAGTTTATGCATGCTCCAAGAATATTAAAGTGTATCAGATGGACGAGAAATCATATTTTATGAATGGGGAACTTGAAGAAGAAGTCTATATTGAACAACCAGAAGGGTTTCAGTTGTCAGAGAACGCATATTATGTGTGTAAATTGAAGAAGGCCTTGTATGGTCTAAAACAGGCTCCTAGAGCATGGTACTCTAGACTAGATAAATATCTACAGCAGACAGGGTTCATAAAAGGAAATTCATACAACAACCTCTACATAAAGGTAACTCAAGATAATATTTTATTAATTTAAGTTTATGTTGATGATATTATTTTTGGAAGCAATGATGACAGGTTAAGCCAGAAATTTGCAAAGGATATGCAGAATGAATTTTAAATGTCATTACTCAGAGAACTATCCTTCTTTCTGGGTCTTCAGATATGTCAAAGAAACCAAGGAATTTTTATTTCTCAAACTAAGTATATCAGAGAAATGCTAAAGAGGTTCAGAATGGAAGATTACAAACCAGTTACCACTCCTATGAAAACTAGTTGCAAGTTGAGAAAAGATGATGATTCAAAGTATATAGACCAAAGGAAATACAGGTGAATGATTGGTAGCTTACTATATGTGACAGCATCCAGACTAGATGTAATGCATGCAGTTGAACAGGTAGCATGATTTCAAGCAGCACCAAAGGAATCACATGTATTAGAAGTGAAGAGGATTTTCAGATATCTCAAAGGAATAAAAGAGTTTGGATTATGGTATCCAAAAGGAAAGGATCTATCACTTATTTCCTACATAGATGCATATTGGGCAGGTTGCATTGGTGACCGACAAAGAACCAATGGAGCAGTGTTCTACTTGGGTGAGTGTTTAGTATCATGGCTAAGCAAGAAACAATCATCAGCATCCTTATCTACAGCCAAGGCATAATATAATGCAGTAGAAATATGTTGTACACAGTTGTTGGATGAAACAAACTCTAACAGATATACAGGTTGAGTATGATGAGCCCTTTCCAATCTATTGTGATAATACAAGAGCCATTATTATCTCAAATAATCCAATGATGCAATTCAAGACGAATCACATTCCATTCAAGTATCACTTTCTACGGGAATAGGTTGTAGAGAAGACCATCGAAGTTGAATATGTGGGCACAAAAGAACAAGTGTCAGACATCTTTACAAAACCTCTTCCAAGAGAAGACTTTGAGTATCTTCGCCAGAGACTCAGAGAAATTTCTACTCCAAAATGAATGCTTTTGAATGCTTATCTTATATGTCTTAGATTTATGAAAGAAATCACCATTAAGAGGATAGTTCAGGTTGGGAGATCAGTTTCAAGAAGAGTTCAGCCAGGGGGAGTATCCCCAAGGACATTTTAGTTAGGGGGAACAACCCCAAATGGAAAGATGTCTTTTCCATTGATGACAAAGGGGGAGAGATTTATCATACGCAGAGCACGAAGGCATGGTTCTAGGGAGAGTGATGGTCACAGGGGGAGCATGAGTGATATGACTTTAGTATTGCATGACATGACCTCAGTATTGCATCAAATCTCAGTATTGCATCAGAGTGTTTTCATTGATTTCAACCCTTGAAGAAAGTCCGGTAGCAAATTTCGGTAGCACAAAGGTTTGGGCAATGGAACCAAGTTTGTTTGATGGATAATGGTATGAGTTTTGATATATTTGTAGGTAAGACTATTCTAGATGAATGAAACATATCATGCAATTTTCAGTGGTATGTGGAACATCACATAACTCCTCACGATTACAGATTTATGGCCATGCGAAGTTGGAGAACCCTCATGAGTCATCTAGAAACCCCAAAAGGTCAAAGTAGTCAAAGTGTTTGCAAAGAAGAAATTATTTAAATAATAAAGTGAAGTCATGAGTGTACTATAAGTCAAAAATGATGCAAAATAAATTATTTAAACAATAACGTTAATGGATAAATTACTAAGTGGACAAGTGGTTAGAAGTGGGTTGACCCTAAAATAAGGAAAGTGGATTATGATGGTTAAAAGGTAACCCCTTGAGGAAGCTACATCAAAGTATAAATAAGAGGCAAGGCTCTCTCATTTTAATCACACTTGAGCATATTGAATATCTACACGTGACTAAGGTAATCAAAGGATATCTAAGCCAAATTTCAGAGTGAAGGTGAAGTAAAGAAGGACGAAATTCAAGGGAGGATAAATTCTTTTGATGATTCTTTCTATGGTATGTTATTTACAGGTCATGTCACCATTTTCGCAATAAATTTTTTTATAGAATGATTTAGACCACAAAATATGGAGGCCGTTTAGGAAACATATCCAAGTAGTTGTGATAAAAATTTAAGATCGTGGGTCATTATATTTTTGGAGTTACACTCCGTGGAAAATAGGGTTTTTGGCTAGTCCTGAAACTAGTCTAAAACATGTGTTTCGGGTAAAAATGTCATAACGTATTCATAACAGATCCAAATTTAGTAATACAAAATGTATTGGTTAGAGTACATTATGTAGTATTCTGTGTACAATTTATAGATCAACAAAACAAATATTCCGTGTGGGGCATGCTCTACAAGTTCTCTCTCTAGAATAAGCCATAATTTAGCAAGGTATTTCATGTTTTCTATAACTCCTTTTCTGGGAGGTTCTTAGAAGTGAAACTTGAAGACATTGTAGAGACGACACTGAAGAACATTGTGTACTATTTTTAGACCTTTATTCATTATAGGTACATAGTTATGATTATTGCAAGTTAGGGTTGTTGACTAATCCAAAACTAGTCATGTGAGACTAAAGTAAAATTTGATGAAAATGCTAGTCTCTTGTTAAGGAAGGTTTTCTTGTATGTGATCATATACACCAAGAATATTATGGAGTTACAAATCAGATTTGGATGATGAAATTGATGAGGTATTTTGGTTGAGGTACATGTTGGGTACATGATTGAGACAAGTAGTTGATGAGTTGGCACATACATGAGGTATATAGTTGATGATGTTGGTACATCTTGATGAGTAATAGTTTATGTGCATTTGATGCATGATTGGTACATATTTGGTGCATGGTTGATGCACTCATTGATGGTACATGTTGAGGTATAGGTTGGTGCATTGTTGGTGCACTTGTTTATGGTACATGCTGATTACAAGTTGTTTGGTATAGGTTGGTGCATGGTTGATTCACTTTTTTATGGTATAGGTTGATTACAGGTTGATTGGTACAGGTTTACAATAGTATATCTCACAGTGATAGTGTGACATTGGTTCCATCATTCTACTTTTATTTCAGGGCATTTGGAAGGGAAAATGACATCTTGTTGTAGCCACCTTCCAGTTGTATCCAGAGAACATAGGGGGTTGTAGCCTCCTTCTGGTTGTAGCTAAAGAAGTGGGGAGTTGGAGCTTCCTTTAGGTTGTAGCCTAAGAAACTAGGCGGTTGGAGCATCCTTCTAGTTGCATCTTGAAAACAAAGGAAGTTGGTGCTTCCATTGAATGTAATTCTTAAATACATATAAGAAAAGACATTATGTGGTTTTCTTCTGCTTTGGGTTTCCATGCAAAAAAAATGGTGTACTGTGTATGTGTATGATTTCTCATTTGTTCATTGTTTATTTACTCTGCAACTATTGGATGATAATGCTACATTGATGTAACACTTGCATTTTATGGTTAAAAAGGATTAATTTTTTCTATTATTGATTCAGCCCCCCCTCTTAGTAATCCAACAGGGTAAACCAATCCGATGGCCTCCTTCTTGATTTGGAGATTTCACAAGTGATCTGGTAATATCCTTTATTAAAATAGAAATTGGTATGGTGGTGATGCGGCAAAAGTATTTCTTTGAATTTAGCGATTGGTTTGATGTTCCAATGGCGTGTTGGTCGCCCTATGTCCTACTTCCTTAATATATTATCATTTCTTCCGCCACATGTTCAATCATAACAAAAAAATAAGAATAATATCAACAAAGAAAACATTAAATAAAATATATTAAAATAAACAAAATAAAACATGTGATGTCTTATCCAGAATCCGTTTATGGGAATCCTACTTGTTTTAATTTTCTTCTGTCAAGACTTCTTTACAATTTGGAATTTTGCTTCATTGTTCTAAACAAAACCCTGATTGTGCGAGATTCCTCCTCTATAACCCAATTTCCACATTTTATTTTTTGACATCTATCCTCTTCATCATACTTTCTGCAATATATGTTGACATATTGTGATCTCATGTCTACGTACCATTCTTCGATGGATTCTATTGACCAAAGTGAATGGTAGAGAAATGGCCTGGTGAGCCCGATGATCTGGTGCTTTCTTTTACAACGTCTTGAATCATGAGATTAACAATACGTCTTTTATTCATGTTCTTTTTTTTAATGAGATAATCCTTTTGATGCACTACTTCTATTTTACTGTGTAAAATCTCTTGTTTATCCCTAGCTCTCTCTCTTTCTCTGATGTCACCATAAGAATTGATTCCCTTACCATTTGATCTCATGGCACTTCTATGATCTACTTCTGCAATCTCATGGTATCCAAATCCAAACAAAAATTTATCCTTATGAAACCATAGCTTTCATGAGCCCATCACTCCAAAAATAGTGAGTTCCCATCAACGATTTTTTTTCTTTTTTATACTCATTTTCTCTGGTATCTTAGGAAAAATCGTCTTCTTCAAGTTGTTTGGATATATCTCATTGATTTACTGTTGATTTGGTGACATGTAATTCATAGAATAAACCTTTTTGTCAATTCTTCCCCACAATCTTGAATTTTCTTCACTGCACAAACCCTCGTCTTGTAACCTAATGATATGGTGAGTCTTATGTGGCATAATTTCCTTTGAATCCTCTATTGATATGGTGAATAACTCTCAGTATTTTGTGACATTTCACTGTGATGGATATTTGAGTTACACCTGTAATGATACCGTGGGACTATTTCACAATGAACTCAAAACCTGTAATCTCATGGAAACATGGCATTACCATGCCTTTCTCCCACAGTCTACAATATGGTTTTAAACTTTGGGGATTTGCTAGTCTATCTTTCCTCCATTTATGTTCTCTCATCAAAATACATTCTATCTTGTAGCCCGGTTACATTCCTTTCTTGTTGTGATGATCTCCACTTTTGTTTTTAAATATGGTATAGGCAATCTTGTCTTTTCAATGAACCCCATTTTTTTATTATTCTTTCTCCCGATGATCTTGTTGAGTCTCTATTTTGACATAAGATAGTACCCTATTTTACCCTATATCTAAGCCTTTTTGCCTCTGTTATAAACCTATACTGGACTACACCCTCCCAAAACACATGCCTAATAGCTATGTCATGTCCACAAGAGGTAATTGATGATTTAAATCATGTTTGTTTAACTTTCTTAAATTAATTCGATTGAAAGTGTTTTATTTTGTATAGTCCTAATGCTTTGATTTATGAGCAGTCTATCTGGTACTACCAAACACCGTGTAATCCGGTACCAAATCCATTCTGGTACGCAAGACAGTTTTAATCTGATACCAATACCAAGACGTGTTCTATTCCGGTACTACCTGCTTTGTTCTATTCCAATATTAGACTTGCGACTGTGTGCAATCTGGTACCAAAACCTCTGTTTCCAGAATGCACCCGTTGGACCTAAATAATGGTGGAGATTTCGAGAAGACATTTGGATAGAAGAACCTGAGTCAGTTTTCCAGTTGCAAGAGACTCCATCGCTCATGCACTTCATGTCATGAGGATGGAGTCGATTCCTAAAAATTTGATGTAAATCTTAAATGTGAAATTTCTCAAACTGTTTAATGTTTATCCATAGATATTGATAGTATCAACTTAACTTATATAAGGAATTCTATATAGATGATATATAGTAGTGAATGTAAGCAATATATGGTAAGAACCAGACAATACTTATCATTATCATGTATGAAGTAAAATACTGTTGATCCAATTTACCAGCTGAATTAATACAGAAGATCTTTTATGTCAATTCTTGGATGTAAGTGAAAAGTTTTAGTCTGTTATTTCCTTAAGAGGTTCCTTGTTGGTTCGGTAAGGGCCCACTGCCCCACCTAAGGTAAACCTCCTTGTATACATTCTATGTGTTTGTGTGGATAGTTTACAACAGTGTGTGTGTGATTGGTCTTTATTTCATTTTCAAGATTGAGCATTGAATTAATCATTTTGGATTGGTGTGAATAAGCAAGTGTTTGATCGAATAGACATTTCATCCTTAGATTTTGAAGGTAGCTATTTCATAATTTGAAGTGTGGGATTGATATTTTGAGTTTACGATTGTAGTGGACCTAGTATCGCAAAGGACCAGGAGACTTTATATTTCATCTTCATGTGTTGTAATAAAGTCTTTCAGTTATACTGAACTTTCCTTGTATTGGTTTTATTGAATTACATGAGGTTGAAGTTGGCTTTTGTTTCGAGAATGGTTGGAATCGATTGTTTTAATTTCTACAGAAAACAAGCTTCTTAGAGCTCATCTTTTCAATTCAAGCACCTGAAATGAACAGACATGTTTCTCTGGGACAACATCTTTTTGATTGACTGTTTGTTTAAGTTTCATTATTAGTTTTCTCTTCTAGGTTCAGAGAACACTTTGGAGTATTTAGAAATCTTAAAAATAGGATTTTTATGTTATTAATTATTTCCTATATGCAACAGACTTAGGTAGGTTACTTTTTCTCGGCACATATGGTGTAACGACTCTTTCGATTACAAATCCTGGATTGACATTTAAATGAGTGTGAGATATACATTGAACATATTTATGCACCAACATTTTGGCGCCATTGTCCGGGAGTTGTAAACGGTAACAGGTAGCATATTTTTTGGTTTGATGAAGTATTGGATTGAATTTGAGGATAATCTGAGGACGGGGAGAAGATGGTAAGACGAAAGGTAAGAACCTGCACATCCACTTTGGTGGGGTTACTCCAAAGTCAGGTTTTCCTCTTACCTCTAATTAGGAATCTGCGTTTTCATTGATTTCATTTTTTTATGAGTAGGTACAGGGATAATAAAGGTATATTTATTGCTCTTAAAATCTCAGAAAAACTAGAAAAACAAACAACAAAGAAAACCCGCCCTTATACTAATTCATTGAAAACTCATGTAGGAAAAATTCTCAGAGGAGAGAGCTCAAAGGTAGCAAGTACAACAACAGCAAAAGGCACTAGATCTAAAGCCACTATTCATATTAAAGACATAAGGCAACAAGAAAGGGTGGAAGCACTGGCGACCCCATCCAGAGGAGAAACTGGAAAAGAAGCAGAGGTGGTAATAGAAGAGGCTGCATCTGTTGTTGAAAGGCCACACAAAACCTTGGAACAGCCATAGATACCAGGTAACCCAGTGGTGGAACCATCACTCAGTGAAGAAAATTCATCACCTCTTTACAGATTGCTTGGAAACATGGCAAAAGAAGAGGGAAACATAGCCAATGAAACAGAGACATTTGGATTCCCCATACTGGATATGGCTAAAGACATTGCTATGAAGAACATTCCATTATATTCACTTCCTCATTTCCAAGCTATGTCGAGAGAAGACCCTGACTCATTTTTATTTGAATTTGACATATTGTGTAGGAGCTATAACTACACAGATAATGCTCAAAAATTAAAACTTTTCCTAGCCACACTAAAAGATTCGGCACTGCAGTGGTTCATGAGCTTAGGGGAACACACAATTTTGTCTTGGGATGGTATGAAGGAGACATTCCTCCATAAATACCAAGATTACTGTAGACCTAGGGACGCTAGGAATGATATATTCAAAATGAAACAATCGGAAGAAGAAAGCTTAGAAGACTACCTAGAAAGGTTCTTATACAATTACCAAAAGACTAAGCAGTTTTCCTTAGATACAACTATAGCTAGGAATGTCTTTCTAAAGGGTGTGAGGGACGATTGCATTGAAGTGTTAAACCTCATGAGTTCTGGGGACATATACCAAAATCCATTTGCAGACATAGTAGAGTATTGTAAAAGATACTCTCGCAGTCAAGCTAAAATGGGGAAAAGTATAAGGAACCCTACCAACAGAATTGCTAAACCCACATCCGGAGGTGTCACGAGGATTGAACTAGGAAATATATTGGAAAAATTTTAATCAGATATCCTACACACCATCAGTTCCCAACTAGATACCATGAAATTTAAAACAAAACAAGAGGAAGAAAATGTTGCATTAGCAATTTTCTGTCATCAGTGTAGGAGGAAACACCCTGAAAAGGAATGCCCCCTCAATGTTATTGAAATATGTGGTATTTTCACAGAGGACCATTCTACGAATGAATGTCGTTCTCTTCCCGGAATCAAGGCCATTTTCAAGGGAGGAGGAGAACCTGAGACATCCTACCCCCCTAGGAGACCATGGAGACAACAAAACCCTAGCATGTTTTCCAACCCAATTACATAATACCCCCAACAGTAATGGGTATTCCCATGTCTTATCCTCAGTGTTCGACACAAACCCAACCTTGGCAACAGGGGTGGAGAGGACCTGTATATGGAAATGTCCCCTTTCAACCAACAATTTTTCCCACCTATCCACAATATCCTTCGAATATTTCACAGTTGCTCCCAGGATTTAACCCTCATGCTCTTCTTCCACCCCCACAACCACAACAACCACTTCCACTACCCATGAATCCAAATATGAAACAACCAATGCAAGTTGCACCCATCCAAAACCCTCCTCAGCCTACTCCTATTCCTGCACAACCTATCCCTAACCCAAATAATAGACCGACACAACCTATGCAAAATGTTGAAGTACAAACCTTTCCTACATATGTAATAACACCAGCTCTGTTTAATGGAATTAAATTAAGATCGAGAAGGATTGTAAACAAAACAAATACCACTATGGTCATTCAAGAGGAACAAGTGCATAATCACACAAACCAAGAAGAACAAATAGATGTCCAAACGGTTCAAAGAGAAGAACAGATGACTGATCCATTGAATGAAAAAGGAAACACTCCAGTACCACAAGAAATCCCTTCTCCCAACTCCCTTGCAGCAGAAACACCCCATGAAATAAATCCCCCTTACCTAGAAAGGTTGCTCGTAAAGAAAACTGAGGAACCTCTAGAACATAATCTAGAGATTGAACTCTGGAATATATGTGTAAAGATCCCACTACTACCGGCCATTAAAGACATACTTATCTATGCTAAAATTGTAAGGGACCTTTGCATTAAAAAGCCAGGGAGAAAGAGGAAGGAACCTCCTATCATATGGGTGGTAGGGTAGTTATTAGAATTTATAACAGAAATGCCTTCCAAGTATAGTGATCCAAGGAACCCATTGGTAACCATAGAAATCAATAGTGTAGCCTTACCTAACACATTGATTGATCTAGGGGAATCAATAAATGTCATGTTAGTAAACACTATGAAAAAACTGCAACTAGATCACTTAAGACCTACACAAACTTTGCTACAGCTTGCAAATAAATCAGTCATCACTCCAACAGGAAGTTTAGATGATATAACAATGACATTAGCCTCTTGGGAATACCCTATGGATTTCTTGGTAATCCATCCCAAATCCCCCAAACTAGGACACCTAGTGGTACTCGGCCGACCTTGGTTGGCCACTGCTGATGCATTCATCAGTTGTCGATCTGGAGAAATGACAATTTCCAATGGCACTCAAAGTCAGAAACTTATCCTTTTTCCCCCCGCCCAACCAACCACTGAAGTTCCTCTCTGGTTGGAGAATCCTTATGGGGAGGAGGACTGTACTCAGCCCTTATTAACACTTGAACAAGTAAAAGGAGTACAAAAACACTCTGAAGAACAAATCCTAAGTCTATTCTTGGCTACTTCGGCATGCATTGACTATCCCCAATATTTCCCTAACTACACACACATCTTTAGCCCTGAATTTCAAGAAACTTGGCACCCTTCCCCTTCTACAATAGCCACTCTTTCACAAGTAGAGGAAGGGAATGAATCTGTTGTCCAAGATGTAGAAATCAGTCCTGGGAAGCCCTTGTATATGAATGCCAGCCTAGAAATAGATCAGCAACAAAAGCTGGTACAAATGATTCAAGGGCAATCTGATGCGTTTGCATGGGATTACTCTGACATGAAAGGTATCCACCCAGATACATGTATGCATCATATTTACACTAACGATCAGATCAGACCTATCCGACAGCCCCAGNAAGCCAATTTCATTTACCCTATATCAGATAGCAAATGGGTCTCCCCATTAGTTATTGTACCAAAGAAAAATGAGAAATGGAGGATTTGTGTGGAATTTTGAGAACTAAACAAGGCCACCTATAGGGACTACTTCCCTTTACCCTTCATAGATCAGATCTTGGATACTTTATCTAGGAAGAGGTACTTTTCTTTCCTGGACAGGTTTAGTGGTTACAACCAAATACAAATTTTACCAGAAACCTAGGATAAGACCACATTCACCTGTCCTTGGGGAACCTATGCCTATAGGGTTCTCCCCTTTGGGTTATGTAATGCCCCTCCTACCTTTCAGAGGGTTGTCTTGGCTATTTTCTCCAATCTGACCAATGATTGTGTGGAAGTCTACATGGATGAATTCACAGTATATGGGGATGATTTCCAATAGGCATTGGATAATTTGAAGAAGGTACTAGTTAGATGTATAGACACCAACCTCTCACTCAGTCATGAAAAATTGATAATGTTTCTTACTGAAGAAATTGTTCTAGGTCACCACATCTCTGGTACCGAAATAAGAGTGGACCCTGCCAAAATCGATATTATTTCCCAAATTAAGATCCCTAGTTCACAAAAGGAAATCATAAGTTTCTTAGGGCATGCTGGCTACTATAGGAGGTTTATTAAAAAATTTACAAACCTAGTTTCCCCCCTTTTCAAACTATTAATGAAAGATGTTGAATTCTGTTGGGATGAGAAATGCCAAATCTCCTTTGAAATCTTAAAAACAAAACTTTCAAGTGCTTCTGCTTTGAGGGGTCCAAACTGGTCTCTTCCTTTCCATATCTATACAGATGCCTCAGATACTACTTTGGGAGTTGTATTAGAACAAAGGGAAGGGAAGATTCCTTATGCTATATACTTCGTTAGTAAGAACCTCTCACCTACTAAAGAAAACTATACTATCACAGAGAAATAATTTTTATTAGTAGTACATGCCATCAACAAGTTTAGACACTATATAACAAGATACGAAGTTTTTGTGCACACTAGCCACTGAACTATCAGATTTCTAATGAATAAACCTGTTACAAATGCTAGAGTAACTAGATGGTTGTTGTTACTACAAGAATTTAATATCACTATCATAGATAGGCCTGAAAGAGATAACGTGGTTGTTGATTTCCTGTCTAGGCTTATCCATACAGGTGACAGTACTCCAGTAGATGATGATTTTCTAGATGAGAATTTATTTTCCATTTCTACTTTCACCCCTTGGTATGCAGACATAGCGAACTATTTGGTAACCGGCAAGCTGCCTCAAGATATGACATCCAAATAAAAATAGAGAATCATTCAGCTAAGTGCCAATTATATGTGGCATGAGGATACCCTATACCGAATGGGACCTGATTTGGTAATCAGAAGATGTGTCGAGGAAGATGAAATGCAGGATATCTTCAGAGCCTACCATGATGGCCCATGTGGAGGCCACTTCGCTGACAAAAGGATAACTTACAAAATCCTGCAATCTGACTACTATTGGCCGACCGTTTTTAAATATGCAAAGAAATATGTGGCCAGCTGCGATGATTGCCAAAGAATGGGAAAACCTACATCAGTCGATGAAATGCCACTCCAAGCCCAAGTAGTAATTGAACCCTTTGAAAAATAGGCCTTAGATTTTGTAGGACCTATCAATCCCATGTCTCACAGAAAAAAGTACATATTAGTTTGCACAAACTATGTAACAAAATGGGTAGAATCCAAGGCCCTGTATTCATCTAATGAACAATCTATTGTAGACTTTCTCTTTGAGGAAATTTTCACTCATTTCGGGGTACCTCGGGAAATAGTCACTGACCAAGGGACACAATTCATCTCAAATTTGGTCAAGGATCTTACCGAACAATACAAGATCAGACACAGAAAGTCTTCACCCTATCACCCCCAAGCCAATGGCCAAGTGGAATCGACCAACAAAGTGATAGAGGCCATCCTCACTAAGATTGTTCAGCTGACAAAGACTGGGCTGATAGTTTTCCTGAGGCCTTGTGGGCCTACAGGACAGCCTGGAGAAATACAACAGGCCATACACCTTATGAGTTGGTGTATGGGAAGTAGGTACTACTGCCCATAGAGTTTCAGGTAAAGACCTTCAGAATTGCCTTCAGAACTGCCATGCAATTAGGAATGGACCTGAATGAAGCTAAAAAATAGAGGCTATTGCAATTGAATGAGCTTGATGAGATAAGACAGGATACTCTACAAAGAACCACCCTGATACAAGAGAAAAGGACCAAATGGCACGACAAGTACATTAAAAAGAAGTCCTTCCAGCTAGGTGATTGGGCCCTCCTATATGATAGCAGATTCAAAAATTTTAAAGGTAAACTGTCTACTAGATGGATGGGGCCCTATGATATTGATATAGTCTATGACAATGGTGCAATAAGGATAAAGACTATTGATGAAAAGCAGACTTCCCTTGTTGTAAATGGACATCGACTGAAGGTTTATCACAAACCTCTGTCAAAGGGAAGTTTTTCTTTATTTTTAACTAACAAAGGCAAAAGAAAAATTGGTGGTGTTCCCTTGTAGATAAACAAATAAGGAGGACAAATACCAGAGAGAGTCTTCTTTAAGTTTTTCAAAATATTTAAAATTGAAAATACCGGCGAGCAAGAACTGGTTTGGGCTCGATAAAAATCCACAGGACAGTATAGAGATTCTTCTTTAAGTTTTTCAGTCTCTTTAAAATTGAAAATACCGGCGAGAAGGAACTAGCCCGGGCTCGATAAAAATCCACGAGACAGTATAGAGAGTTTCCTTTAAGTTTTTCAGACTCTATAAAATTGAAAATACCGGTGATCATTAACTAATCTGGGCTCGATAAAAATCCACAAAAAAGTAGTAGTTAGGATTATTATTGTATTGTAATAAAAGAGGAAATGCCAGCAAAAGTGTGGTCACCTTGGTTCCAAAAGAAAAGGAGTTTTGTCATCTCAATTACTAGTCATTACAGAGTACCCTCCTGTTACAAAGCTTTTCTGCATTACTCCTCTATAAACTTGGGCAACTACATGGTTTCTCAGATGAATTTGACCACAGGACGCTAGCTATTCCTATAAATCATTGTCACCAGAATCAATGTCAAGATTTTTAAGCTCTAGAAAATGTTCATTTTTGTGCTTATCTCGCATCAATGATCACCTCTATGTATGAAGGGACACCCCTATACCAAATCATCTCTTTTTGCCTATTTGGTATCGGATCTTATCCAGTATAAAAGAAGGGACCTTGCGTTATTCCAATACTAATTACCAATTTTACACACAGGTGATCCGACACTCAGGTAATCTAGTACTCAGGTGATCCTGTACCAACTACAAATTCTACACGCAGGTGATCCGGTACTCAGATGATCCCATACCAATTTCAACTTGGCGTCCATGCAATTAGGTACTTAGATGATCCGGTATTGGTAAGAATATGAAGGGTAACTTTCATCATGTTTCCAAGTCGCCGTCCAATTATTAGTATGAGGACATACATATTTGACACTTTTTTTTTCATATTATTTAAAGGAATTAGACTAAATATGCATTTAGAACATCTAATTGCTCTTGGATCATGACGTACCCCTATTTTGTCATGAATCTCTGTAGAAATATTAGACCTTACCTCCATGAGGAGGAAGTGTCCTACGAAATATTAAGAGTGCAAAATCACGATGTCTTTTATCAGATCAAACTCATACTCCCTCTGTCTATCTGATAAATAAACCCCATGATTTGTTGTCATACTATATGAGATGACATGAACCATGAATCACAACATATCGATTAATGATCCCAGCCTATTTCATATACACGAGTCCCGATCATAACGACCACATCCTTCCATGAATATCATCCGACACCAAGCTTCCCACAAATATAGAAACCATTAGTAGATCCAAACTACCTCGCCATATCATCATGAGTATCAACATGACCGTTGTAATCTACACTTCCATTCATAAACGCTCCTCTAGATGGCTCCCCCTTCCAAATGAGCATTATTTACCGTTGTTCTCACACCGTCTACAGACACCCTATGCCTTTGTATCCCTTGTATGTTTCTCCCTCATCCGGTACTCAATCCTCCACCCTCTGTCCATTCTTTATCCACCCGAGAGAATTGTTTAAGCTAGCATGGAGTTCGACAGGCATGAGCCCATATTTCAAATATATAGAGAAACAATAGAATATCAGGCTTGTAAGAAAAAATATGAACAGGCAGGGTGGGTTCCATTCTCAGAGAAATTTAAAGGCCATCATGAGGGAATTTCTCTCATCTTTGCGCAGACATATGATGGAGAAAATGTGCAGCTTGAGGATGCGAAGTTAACAATTACAGAGGTCACTATAGAATAAGCTACGGGTCTCCCGATGATTGGAGAAAAATACTTCAAGAGAGTGATCATTGACAAAAATATCTGTCAACAATTCCTCAAGCTAGAACATCACGACCCTGATTGGACCAAGGGCATCCCTTGAAGCTACATCAAAGAAGAATATTGCACGATGCTTATAAGTCTGCAGAAATTCCTCACCTGCGAGGGAAGGTATGTTGTGACCTTCATTTATCATTTAAAACTTTTATCACATTTTGAGGGAGGACCACAGATTAATTTTCCCCACTTTTTATGGATGAGTTTAAAGAAAATGGCAAGAGGGGTGAGGTCAGTTTACAAGAAACCTGAGACTAGCCTTCATCATCATGGTTTAATCAAAATTCTGGTTGTTCATGATTTAAAAACACAATGGGGTAGTTGGAAGCAGTTAATCCAACAGATTTTCACTCAAGAAAAATCCAAGTCAGTGGAGACACAGGAGGCAGGGACACATAGTGAAGGCTCAAGCAGAAAAGAAAAGAAATCCAAAATTATGACATTAGAAGATAAAGAAGACACTGCTATGCCCAACTCATCTCAGCCCTTTGAGAAATTAGTGACAGAAAAGTCTGTCGTAGGGGAACCTGTTATATAAAGAAAGAAGATAGCCACTCAATTCCAAAGAGTAAGTCCTACTTCGGTTCAAAGGGGTAAAATATGAAAAGAGGGCTCAGAACTAGGTGGTCAATCGGATAGCGTTCCTGAAACAATTGTGGAAATGTCATCAGAACCAGGCAGTCAAATAGAGAAGACCCCTAACTTCCATTTACAAAGAAAGAAAAAGTCTACACCAGCTAAAACATCTAGCTCGGTCCTGCACCCTAAAAACCAGTGGTCATAGAATAAGAAACAAAAGAAGGAGGAGACACATCAACAAGAGATTTTACTAGAGCCAACTGTAAAACCCCTTTCGAAATCCTCTAAAGAATTGAAAAGTATTTCTGAAGTTACTCGGCCTTCCCAAAACTCAGTTGGTGAACTAAAGGAGACCGCTAAGGTGACAAGTAAAAATAGAAAGAAACTAGAAGGAAAGGAGGCACAAGTTCCAGAGCCCATTCCTCAATCTTCCAGGATAGGAATACAAGTTTACCAGCAGAAGAAAACCCCAGAATTTACAACTCAATCCCGCAAGATAAAAGTCAAGTCAACACAGGAGGAACAGGTGTCCAGGCCTACCCCTATCAGTAAATCTAATAAAAGGAAATTGCTTGAAGAAAATCCTACCCCTGTCAACAAGTCCAAGAAATCCTCACCACCCATACACAATACAACCAGAAGTATGGCCAAGCAGGCGACAACTCCAAACATACCTTCTCCTCAAAGAGAATCTATGGATATTCCAAGTTCTACAGAAAAAGAGAGTGGTTGTGGAGTTGCCACAAGTGAAACAGAAGGACTGGTAACAATAAGTGAGACAGAAGGGTTGGTAATAGAGACTTTGATGGATTTGAGGAAAGGAAAAGAGGTGGTAACTCAGGAAGCACTCACACCGAGTCCAGGCAAGTCCCTGAGTAGACGAAAGATGATAATGAAGGCTCTGAGGATTCTGAGGAAAGAAAAAGAGGCTCAGGAGATGGTGACCAAGAAAGTAATCACACCAAGCCCAGACAAGTCCCTGAATGAACAAACATTATTAACAGAAATTGAGAGATTGAAGCAAGAAATTGAAGAATACAAAATACTGGACAGGCATATCAAGGCAGAGAATGTAGAATTGAAAGAGCAACATGCAGAGGTCTCTACCAAACTTAACAAGGTCTTGCGATTGATCCATTACACTAGGGTGATCAAGAAGGAATTGAAGAGTGAAGCTTCTGGTGTTAACATCTTGCAATCTGAGGAATGACCGAGGAGGGTCCAATTGTGCAGAAAGTTTTTGGGTATCAGTTTTTGATAATGTTGCATGAGGACATGCAACACCTTCAGCATGGGGGAGATGTTGAGTCTCTATTTTGACATAAGATAATACCTTATTTTACCCTATATCTAAGCCTTTTTGCCTCTGTTACAAACCTATACTGGACTACTCCCTCCCAAAACACATGCCTAATAGCTATGTCATGTCCACAAGAGGTAATTGATGATTTAAACCATGTTTGTTTAACTTTCTTAAATTAATTCAATTTAAAGTTTTTTATTTTGTATAGTCCTAATGCTTTGATTTATGAGAAGTCTATCCGGTACTACTAGAAACCATGTAATCCAGTACAAAATCCATTCTGGTACCCAAGACAGTTTTAATCTGGTACCAGTACCAAGACGTGTGCTATTCCGGTACTACCTGCTCTATTCTATTCGGGTATTAGACTCACGATTGTGTGCAATCCAGTACCAGAACCTTTGTTTCCAGAATGTGCCAGTTGGACCTGAATAATGGTGAATATTTCGAGAAGACAGTTGGATAGAAGCGCCCGAGTCAGTTTTCCAATTGCAAGGGACTCCATCACTCATGCACTTTGTGTCAAGAGGATGGAGTCAATTCCTAAGAATTCGATGTAAATCTTAAATGTGAAATTTATCAAACTGTTTAATGTTTATCCATAGATATTGATAGTATCAGCTTACCTTATATAAGGAATGTTGTATAGATGATATATAGTAGTGAATGTAAGCAATATACTGTAAGAACCAGACAATACTTATCATTGTCATGTATGAAGTAAAAGACTATTGATCCAATTTACCAGCTGAATTAATACAAAAGATCTTTTATGTCAATTCTTGGATGTAAGTGAAAAGTTTTAGCCTGTTATTTCCTTAAGAGGTTCCTTTTTGATTCGGCAAGGGCCCACTGCCCCAACTAAGGTAAACCTCCTTGTATATGTTCTGTGTGTTTGTGTGGATAGTTTATAGCAGTGTGTGTGTGATTGGTCTTTATTTCATTTTCAAGATTGAGCATTGAATTAATCATTTTGGATTGGTGTGAATAAGAAAGTGTTAGATTAAATAGACATTTCATCCTCAGATGTTGAAGGTAGCTATTTCATAATTTGAAGTGTGGGACTGATATTTTGAGTTTACGATTGTAGTGGACCTAGTATCGCAAAGGACCAAGAGACTTTATATTTCATCTTCATGTGCAGTAATAAAGTCTTTCATTTATACTGAACTTTCCTTGTACTGGTTTGATTGAATTACATGAGGTTGAAGTTGGATTTTGTTTAAAGAATGGTTGGAATCGATTGTTTTAATTGCTACAAGAAACAAGCTTCTTAGAGTTCATCTTTTCAATTCAAGCACCTGAAATGAACAGACTTGTTTCTCTGGGACAACATCTTTTTGATTGACTGTTTGTTTAAGTTTCATTATCAATTTTCTCTTCTAGGTTCAGAGAACACTTTGGAGTATTTAGAAATCTTAGAAATAGGATTTTTATGTTATTAATTATTTTCTATATGCAACAAACTTAGGTAGGTTACTTGTTCTCATCACATATGGTGTAACGACTCTTTCGATTACAAATCCCAGATTGACATTTAAATGAGTGTGAGATATACATTGAACATATTTATATACCAACAGATCTTTCGACATCTATGGAAAAAAATATTAGAGTTATCTGCTTAAACAAAATTACCATGCGTCATCACCATATATTGTTAATGATAGACTTCAAAAGATATCATAAAATAATAGAACTTCAGAATGTGAGCATGGATAACAACTCCAAGATATATAAGTTACACAATAACTCCTTAAAGAATAGGGGAACCCCCTCCAAATAACCAAATACCTTATTGCATCTCAATTCACACAATATACATGAAGCCCCTGTATCATTAGGACGACCCTAATATGCATATATTTACACATTATATGTAGATTAAGCCCCATATATGCCCCCCCGTCATATCATATACATTTATCCCTATATATTCCCCCTTTTGATCATAACATAGTACCCTCCTTCAAAAATATTTGTCCTCAAAGATTTGCAATTAAAGGCTTCACATGTGATGAAACCAAGTAATATGATTTCCTTATGTTCCTGCTTTCTTCATTCTATTTATGATGATCTATCCATCCAAAATCAATTATTTTGAGTCTTAATCCTTGATGTCTAGTTGTTGCATAATTTTATTTCCTTTGATTCCATGTATTTTTGTTGTAGCTTCCTGAATTTATAGTAGTTATTGGTCTATGATAATATCTTGTTGAAGAGTGGTTTTGTGATGCCTTGTTCCATGAATATTGACAAGTGTTCCATCTTCTTCCTTCATAATGTTGATATTGACCTTCTTGTCTTCCTTGAAATGTTTCCTAGTGTTGATATGGTTCCAATTTTCACGGTTTTTCTTCACTCTGCATGTGTATTTCATCTAAATTATTTTTAGAGACAATGAAATCCTCTATCTTCCTTGCTTGTTCTTTGATTTTTCTAGCCTTGGAGATAATACCATCATATTTGGCATGTACATCCTCTATATGGAGTTCAAATTCTTCAAGTATCTTCTGGTGACCTTATTGAATCTTGTCATCTTTCTACCTTTTATGCTGCAACGTCACCCGATTTATCAAATTCTGACGTCCTTCTTCAATTCTGGATTGCATTTCTGGTTTTACCTCATCAGTATTTAGGGATTGCTCAACCTTCTTGCAAATTTTCTCTTCAAGTCTTTTGGTAGATTGTTCATCCAAGATCCTTCTTTCTTCTTGATTTTGACAATTCTTCTTTTCTTCTTTCAATCTATTAACCTCATCCAATAGTTTTTCATTATGGTTTCATAATCTACATATCTCTTCATATTTATTTTTTAAATCTTAAACTGACTCATCTTTTTCCCAATTTCCTTTGCTAGTCTTTTTTTTTATTTAAGTTCTTAACCTCATTAATGAGTGATTCATTAAGGGATTGTATCTTATATATCTCCTCACCCTTCTTATTAATCTATTCCTTTACTTATTTTAATTCATGTTGAATTATATACATTTCCTCCATTTTTGTATCCTTGATCCATTTATTAGAGTTTTTCAAATTCTTCCCATGTGAGATTCCATCTAGTATCCTTGTCCATACTCATCCACCACTTTCGAGCTTCACCAAAAATACAAATACTTGGTATTGAAGTATTATTATCATTTCCCTTTACTAACCTCAACCATTCCATTGATTCTTAACTAAGGTCTAACCAAATCCTTAACTTACAAAATCAATATATTAAGGATAATGATCTCAAATAGTTATAATCCTTTTTTCCCATATAATATTATAGGTTTCCTCTTTCCAATGGATTTTGAATCAACTCAATCGGGTTGCCAATCAAAAGTTATGATATTTTTTAGTGAAGATACCTTAGAAACCCTGATTTGGAGTATGTCCTCCTAGCTGACCTTCCTTATGATGTATATCTATAATTTCATCCCTTTTGAGTCTAAAATTTCTTTTTTTAGTCCTCTGATATTTCCTCTTTTCAATTCCACAGGGTTGATCAAAATTGGATGTGACAAGTGGAAGTTATGGTAACTTCTCCACACCTTGTGGATTTTTGGCCTTTCCCGGAGAGAGAAATTGTACATCATGCCTTGCACACAATATTTGATATATGATTTTGAAAATTGTACCAGAAATACTACAAACTGTAATTGTTCCAATGAAATTGGTCTCACAAAAATTGGATCTTGTATGAATATGTTATGATTGATTTACTCGGAACGCATGTTTGAGACTAGTTATCAGAATAGTCAAAAACCCTATCTTACACAAAGTTTATATCCAAAAATAAAATGACTCAAAATATTAAATTCATACCACAGGTACTCTAATATTTATTCTCAATATCCACCAGGTTTTTCCTTCTGAAGTGGCTCTGAAAAAACGTTATGGCGAAAATTCCAAAATGAATGTATTGAGAATGAAAAATCCTAGGATCGGTGCTCTGATACCAAATGTAATGAACCAATTTCTTAAGATATCATAAAATAATAGAAGTATAGAATGTGAATGTGGAGAAAAACTCCAATATAGATAAGTTACACAATAACTCCTTAAAGAGTAGGGGAACCCCCTCTGAATAACCAAATACCTTATT
>JASDQU010014146.1:44963-61563 GCA_032191745.1 Picea mariana
ATATAGATAAATAACTGAATAAAATATGAGATAAAGATAAGCTCACAGATTATGGAAATAGTTCACATAGTCAAACAACAGTTAAATCAAATACATATCAATAATCACTTAGTAAATAGTTTCTGAGAGATCATCAATATGCATACTCATATTTTAATCTATTATTCATTCCTATCAAATTCAATCAAGAATGAAATGATACAATAATTTCTCAGAAATTCTAACAATAGTGCAACAATTGAGACCATAAACATTCATTCATTAATAAATCTAAAAGAAGAATAATAATGGCCCACAAAATCTGTATTTCATTAGCTTTGAATAATAGTACCAAAACAAGTGAAACACCATGTAAGTACTGAGAGATCATCAATATGCATACTCATATTTTAATCTATTATTCATTCCTATCAAATTCAATCAAGAATGAAATGATACAATAATTTCTCAGAAATTCTAACAATAGTGCAACAATTGAGAACATAAAGATTCATTCATTAATAAATCTGAAAGAAGAATAATAATGGCCCACAAAATATGTATTTCATTAGCTTTAAATAATAGTAACAAAACAAGTGAAACACCATGTAAGTACTGCCACTTCTCAGGTCTTCAAATCTACAAAATTTTGGCTTTTACAATAGTGTACTTAGCCAATTTCCAAATATTCCAACCTTCTACAATCATGTCCAGCCCAATGGAATACCTACAGTAGCATGACAGTGTGTTTCTTCATTTCTCCTGGTCCTCCTTTTCCTTTAATTGAAAGTCATATTTATACAACAAATTTTGCTAACCAAAAGAGAGGATTATTCCACTCTTTTCTTAACTAATTCTGTAAAAATAGATAATTTGTTGAACTGAATTATTTCATTGCAGCCCTATGAGGGTTTGTTTGTTGTGTAGCTAAAACTTCTCCTCACCATTTCCTTTATGATCTAGTAACCTCTTTTGTAGTATGGGAATCTCATTTACTTGTTATTTGTCAAGTGAACCAATTTGATGCCCTCCTCCTTGATTTTGAGATTTAACAATCGATCCGGTAATATCCTTTATTAAAATAGAAATTGGTATGGTGGTGATGTGGCATAAGTCTTTCTTTGAATTTAGTGATTGGTTTGATGTTCCAATGGCGCGTTGGTCACCCTATTTCCTACTTCCTTGATATATTATCATTTCTTTAGCCACCTATTCAATTATAACCCAAAAATAAGAATCCTATCAATAGAGAAAACATTAAATAAAATATATTAAAATAAACAAAATAGATCATGTGATGTCTTATCCAAAACTGTTTATGAGCATCCTACTTGTTTTCATTTCCTTCTGTCAAGACTTCTTTACAATTTGGAAGTTTTCTTTACTATTCTAAAAAAAACCCTAATTGTGCGAGATTCCTCCTCTGTAACCCAATTTCCACATTTTATTTTTGGACAACTATCCTATTCATCACAATTTCTGCAATATCTGTCAACACATTGTGATCTCATGTCTGTGTACCATTCTACGATGGCTTCTATTGACCCAAATGAATGGTAGAGTGATGTCCTGGTGAGCCCGATGATTTGGTGCTTTATTTTACAACGTCATGAATCATGAGATTAACAATATTTATTTTATTCATGTTATTTTGTTTGATGGGTTGATCCGTTTGATGCACTAGCTTCTATTTTACTGTGTAAAATATCTTGTTTATCCCTAGCTCTCTCTCTCTCTCTCTGATGTCACCATGAGAATTGAGTCCCTTACCATTTGAACTCATGACACTTCTATGATCTACTTCTGCGATCTCATGGTATCCATACCCAAAAATTGATTTCTCCATATCAAATTGTATCTTTCATGAGCCCATCACACCAAAAACTATGAGTTCCCATCAATGATTTTTTTTTCTTTTTTTATGCCCATTTTCTCTGGGATCTTAGGCATAATCTTCTTCTTCAAGTTGTTTGGAGATATCTGACTGATTTATTGCTGATTTGGTGATATGTAATTCATAGAATAAACCTTTTTGTCAATTCCTCCCCACAATCTTGAATTTTCTTCACTGCACAAACCCTCATCCTGTGACCTAATGATATGGTGCATCTTATGTGGAATAATTTCCTTTGATATGATTTTGAATCCTCTATTGATATGGTGAATCCCTCTCATCATTTTTTGATAGTTCACTGTGATGGATCTTTGAGTTACACCTGTAATGATATCATGGGACTGTTTCACAATGAACTCAAAACCTACAATCTCATGGAAACGTGGCATTGCCTCTCTCCCATAGTCTACAATATGGTTTTAAACTTTGGGGATTTGCTAGTCTATATTTCCTTCATTTACGTTCTCTCATCAAAATCGCTTCTATCGTATAGCCTCGTTACATTACTTTCTTTTTGTGATGATCTCCACTTTTGTTTTTCAAGCCAGTCTAGGTGATATTGTCTTTTCATTAAAACCCTTTTTTTATTATTCTTTCTTGTAATGATCTTTCTACATCTGTGGAAAAAAAATTGAGTTATCTTCTTAAACAAAATTACCATGCATCATCATAAGATATTATTAATGATAGGATTCAAAAGATATCATAAAATAACAGAAATTCAGAAGGTGAGCATGGAGAAAAAATCCAAGATAGATAAGTTACACAATAACTCCTTAAAAAATAGGGGAACCCCCTTTGAATAACCAAATACCTTATTACATCCCAATTCACACAATATAGATGAATCCCCTTTATCATCAGGCCAACCCTATTACACATATAGTTACACATTATATGTACATTTATCCCCATATATGCCCCCCCCCCTTGGGGTCATATCGTATACATTTGTCCCTATATATGCCCCCTTGGATCATAACATAATACCCTCCTTCAAAAAGATTTGTCCTCACACCTTTGCAACTAAAAGCTTCACATGTGATGAAACCAGGTAATATGATTTCCTTATGTTCCTTCTTTCTTCATTCGATTGAGGATTGTTGGCCCTTGACCAAGTTTTAAAGAGTACTTGGTCTTACTCGACCACTTTTGGGACTGCGACAACTTGCCAAGGAAGGAGCACAACGCGAAGAAGAAAATAAGGAAGCAAGACCTATTTTGGGGTCCATTTTAGGGTTTTGGGTTGATGTAACGGGAAAGGGATGTCAATCCATGGGTTTACCCACGTTTGGGCCCATTTTGTAATCTATAAATAGGTAATATAGATAGTAAGATTAGAGAGATAGTAATGTAGTACATTTGTGTGATGTATGAATGAAAGCTTAGTGCTAGTAATGGGATCTGTGTGACCGAATGTATCTTAGAGTGCTCTATACATGATATCAGAGAGCTAAGTGTAGGTTGTTATAGTCTGATGTTGAAGAGAAAGGAAGAAGGATCTAGCGAGCTGCACAAATCTTCTGTCCTATGCAAAGTAAGGGTCGTTAAATCTCTGTGATGTAACTACTTGACCAAGATAAGATAAATAAGACTTTGTGGACGTAGCCCCGAGGTGGGGTTGAACCACGGTAACTGTGTGTATAGTGTTTTGTGCTTCAATCTTATGTGTGTATCTCTTTCTTGGCTAAGTGCTTGATGTGGTTAAGTAGATCTAGTCATGCTCTATGTTGTTGATGAAAGAATGAACATTAGATTTGATATATTATATGCTTAGTGCTTGATCTATTAAATATAACCTATATTGTTGTGAATAAGTACTGAATCATTCTTAGTATAAGTATTCACTACGATGCTCTGTGACTTCTGCGAAGTATATTAATGAATGTATGTTAAGGAATAACTGATGCTAAGTGCACTATAAGAAAGATAATCACATATTTATGTCCTAGCTAAGGTTGTAGACACCTGAGTCTTGCAGCCACCCATGCCTCTACCTAGGGTGGGACTTCATCTGCTTCGCAAGTGTTGTCGAAAGGGCCGGTAGTTAGGGCTTTGTTGGTGCACTCTTGAGCATTGAACCCTGGGTCTACCCCTGTGCCAACAAGGATGATCTATCCATCAAAAATCAATTATTTTCATTCTTAATCCTTGATGTCTAGTTGTTTCATAATTTTCTTTCCTTTGATTCCATGTATTATTGTTGTAGCTTCTTGAATTTATAGTAGTTATTGGTCTATGATAATATCTTTTTGAAGAGTGGTTTTTTGATGCCTTGCTCCATGAATATTGACAAGTGTTCCATATTCTTCCTTCATAATGTTGATATTGACCTTCTTGTATTCCTTGAAATGTTTCTTGGTAATCAGGGTGTTGATATAGTTCCACTTTTGACAGTTTTTCTTCACTTTGCACGTGTATTTCATCTAAATTACTTTTAGAGACAATGGAATCCTCTATCTTCCTTGCTTGTTCTTTGATTGTTCTAGCCTTGGAGAAAATACCATCATATTTGGCATGTACATCCTCTATATGGATTTCAAATTCTTCAAGTATCTTCTGGTAACCTTCTTGAATCTTGTCTTCTTTCTCCTTTTGATGCTACAATGTCACCCCATTTATAAAATTCTGACATTCTTCTTCAATTCTAGATTGCATTTCTGATTTTACCTCATCAGTATTTAGAGATTCCTCAACCTTCTTTCAAATTTTCTCTTCAAGTCTTTTCGTAGATTCATCATCCAAGATCATTATTTCTTCTTGATTTTGAAAATTCTTCTTTTCTTCTTTCAATCTCTTAACCTCATCCAATGGTTTTTTATTATGGTTTCGTAATCTACATATCTCTTCATCTTTCCTTTTTAAATCTTCCATTGACTCATCTTTTTCCCACTTGCATTTTCTAGTCTTTTCTTGATTTAAGTTCTTAACCTCATTAATGAGTGATTCATTAAGGGATCATATATAAGATATCTCCTCACCCTTATTCTTAATCCCTTCCTTTACTTATTTTAATTCATCTTGAATTCTATACGTTTCCTCCATTTTTGTATCCTTGATCCATTTATTTGAGAAGAGTTTTTCAAATTATTCCCATATGAGATTCCATCTAGTATCCTTATCCATACTCATTGACCACTTTCAAGCTTCACCAAAAATACAAATACTTGGTATTGAAGTATTATTATCATTTTCATTTACTAACCTCAACCATTCCATTGATTCTTAACTGCAATCTAACCCAAGCCTTAATTTACAAACTCAATATATTAAGGATAATGATCTCAAATAGTTATAATTCTTGTTCCCATATAATATTATAGGTTTCCTCTTTCCAATGGCTCTTGAATCAGCTCAATCAGACATTTCAATCAAAAGTTATGATTGTTTTTAGTGAACATACCTTGGAAACCCTGATTTGGACTCTATCCTCCTAGCTGACCTTCCTTATGATGTATATCTGCAATTTCATCCCTTTTGAGTCTAAAATTTCTTTTTTTATTCCTCTTACATGTCCTCTCTTCAATTTGACAGGTATGATCAAAATTGTATGTGACAAGTGGAAGTTATGGTAACTTCCCCATACCTTGCGTATTTTTGGCCTTTCCGGGAGAGTGAAATTGCACAACATGCTTCGCACACAATATTTGATATACGATTCTGAAAATTGTACCAGGAATACTACGGACTGTAATTGTTCCAATGAAATTGGTCTAACAGAATTTAGATCTTCTATGAAGATGTTATGACTGTTTTACCCGGAACACATGTTTGAGACTAGTTACCGGAATAGTAAAAAACCCCATCTTACACAAAGTGTACCTCCAAAAATACAATGACTCAGAAGCTGAAATTTGTACCATGGGCACTATGATACGTATTATCAATATCCACCAGGTTTTTCCTTTTGAAGTGGCTCCGAGCAAAAGTTATAGCAAGAATTCCAAAATGAATGTATTGAGGAAGAAAAATCCTAGGATCGGTGCTCTGATACCATATGTAATGAACCAATTTCTTAAGAGATTATAAAATAACAAAAGTATAGAATGTGAATGTGGAGAAAAACTTCAAGATAGATAATTTACACAATAAATCCTTAAATAATAGGGGAACCCCCTCTTAATAACCAAATACCTTATTACATCCCAATTCACACAATATACATGAAGCCCCTTTACTATTAGGCAAACCCTATTACACATATATTTACACATTATATATACATTTATCCTCATATATTCCCCCCCCTTGGGGTCATATCATATACATTTATCCCTATATATTTCCCACTTGGCTCATAACACCTCACTGCATGGGTCATAATCATCTATGTAATTTGTTTTTTCAAAGTTTGCTAAAATCTTCATAGTTGAGTTCATATGTGGTATTACTCCACAATCCCTTTAGTGGACATGCCAAAATTACATACCAATCAGTTTCAAGTGAATCTTGTATGTAGAATACTTGCTTGGCTTGCAATACTAGAATAAAGGGTTGGACTCACCAGTATTTTTCACCAACATGAAACCTAAATTATTAATTTTAATCATTTTCTTAGTGTGTACAATAACCCAATCACATTTGAACAAGGTGTACTCCATATAAAAGTAATCAAATCAAATTATTTATTTGATCACATTAAAAAATGTTGATGTATGAAGTATAGGATTTGTGTCTTAGATTACTATTTTGAGTGACATTCTTGTGTTTTTTGCATTTGGTTTGAAATCTATAACCATTGATTAGATATTTCTTGTACTTTTTCACAAATTTTCTTTGACAATGTGTAAGCCATTTAAATATTTTAAATACATTTTATTTTCCTTCCACTTATAATTTTTTAAAATAAATTAGAGTATCACATTAATTTAAATTTAATTTAAAAATTTTATATTCCCTACATCACATTTGTTCATATTTACCAATGTGAAAACTAAATTATTAATTTTAACCATTTTCTTAGTGTGTACAATAACCCGATCACATTTGAAGAAGATGTACTCCATATACAAGTAGTCAAATCAAATTATTTATTTGATCACTTTAAAAAATGTTCATGTATGAAGTATATGATTTGTGTCTTTAGAACTAGATTGCATCAAAGATTACTATTTTCAGTGACCCTCTCTTGTTTTATGCATTTGGTTTGAAATCTATAACCATTGATTAGATATTTCTTGTACTTTCTCACAAATTTTCTTTGACAATGTGTAAGCCATTTCAGTTTTTCAAATACATTTTATTTTCCTTCCACCTATAAATTTTTAAAATAAATTAGAGCATCACATAAATTCAAATTTAGTTAAAAAGATATTTTCCCTACATCACACTACTCACGTTTAATGATTTTTAAATGCTTAACATATTATAACTTCATTTTTAATTAATTAATAATTAATAAAAATTTGATGATAGAACTTTTACAAGAAAATTTTATATTTCTTAGTATGGATATTTGATTTTGTAACCACCTCTTTTTAAAATAATAAAAAATTTCAATATGAAAAATAAATTTCGCTAAGTTCAAACATGTTGCTTCCTCTTTCCGTACATAAACTTCAGCTACATGTTAAATAAGTATAATAAGATCTAATTATAAATAACTTATGGGTTTGTACCCAATTGATGTCATCCTTGACATAAAGGATTTTGTGTCCATAATACTTTCACCTTAGAGGGTAAGGAAAGACATCGCCAATGTCGCTTTTAATGAGAAATTCCTTGCACCATGGTACAAAGGTATGGTGGTGGCCTCTATATATGCCATTATTATCCCAAAATACTTTGTTGATCACTATGGGTCTGTGTTAAAGTTTGGTATGAAGAGGCGTTATACATGCCTTAGTGTTATAGCATCTTTTCCCATGATCATGGCTTAGATGTCTTTATTTGGCCATTATCCCCTTCATAATGATCCCTTGTAGTTTGGGCCCACTTTGAACCTTCTACAAAAATCATCCTTATTCATCTGCATGCAATTTATGCTCACAAAATAAGTATGTACACGCCCTTTTTTCAGCAATAAAGGCGTGTCTACCTTCAACAATGACTAAAACATTAAAAAAAATTGTGAAAATTACATGCTCCTGAGAAGGCTTTACATGAAAACTACTTTTGTAACTCCCTAAACCTCATGGAAAACAGTCTCAACCATATTGAAATGGAATAAAATGAGGTTTGATGGAAGGAAGAGCTAGAACATAAAGAGAGATCAATGTTGTGATAGAGTTATCGTCTTTCCCAAAGAAGTCAAAGTCAGTCATATCCCTGTGGTTTTTATGAACATCTCCCAATAAAACCCTATTTCCTGAGTTTCCTCTCCTGTTATTGTTGTGAGACCTAAAACCTCTTGTTTTTCCTCACACTTGCATGGAGAAGAGAAGTCCTGAGTGGCCCAGGTATGGAGGAATCCAAACAATAGTGATAGGCAGTGTCGACAATGAGGTCAGGTATATGTTTTACATATCATTGTTTACTTTAATGAAATGAAGATCTATCTTCTTTCTATCCCACATATTCTGTGTCAATTTTAACAATTTGATCTCCTTTTAGTATTTGGATGTAGTTCTAACTCACCTGATAGAGTTAATTAAGGTATTTATTGCATGTTTATTTATATTTTTGCTAACAAGTTTGAGGAAGGTGTTTGCTTCTTTGTGTGTAGTTTTGCGAACTTGGATTGGAGCAAGGACGATTAGAGTGAGACCAACTTGCAAGACTCATATCCAACTAGCCATTTGAATTGGGTAAGTTATTTGTAACTTACTGGTAGTTATATAGCAATCAGTGTAGGCTACTTTAGAGAAAGAATTGTATTATTGTTTGAATTCTTCTTTGTTAAAGGTCCACCATAGTAATATGGTAGATTTTGTATAGAAAAAAACTAGTGAATTCGCTGGGGATAACTCATTGATTTATTCTTGATAAGTTTTTATTTGTTCCTTTTATGCTTAGTTTAGAGTTCTTTGTTGAGTTTTTAGTTTTGTTTTACTACTATCAGTCTGGTAAATAAGTTTATAAGGGTTTTTTTGGAATATTTTTCCCATCACTGAACACACATGCACCTTGATATTGGGAACAAAGTGTGTATGCTCTTGTTTCCTTCAGAAAAAGCATGTGTACATGCATGTTTCTCTCACAAAGGGCATGTGTACATCCTCGGTTTAAAAATATCCCTTTTTCTACCCTTTCTTCCCTACTCTATTGCATTATTTTTGTTGTTTTCGTTCACAGAGCCTACTTGCAGTAGGTTTCCAGTAGAAACGTGTTTGCATGCTTTCATTTAGCAATCATTCTCAAAAGAAAATAACAAAAAAAAAATGGTTCTTTTTCTCTTCTTTGTTGTTTTTACATTTGAGAGTAGTATTTCTTTAGTTTCATTTTCCTTTTGGTTTGGTTGTTAAGTAGGGTTTCATTGTCATCAGTCTCAAAAAGGGGAAATTGCATTTAATATTTATATCCTACATCATGATTTCATTTCAAAAGGTTATTCATGCCCACAGATGATTTTAAGGATGGAAATTTATATTAAAATGTAGAAACATGGGTTAATCTTACTAGTCCTTAATATGCAAGATGTAAAATGTTTGGAGGTATTTTTGTAAAAATATTCAAATTTCTAAGGATTTTATATAGTTTCTATAAAATTTTGGCGATTTTTAAGGTAAATAATTTTATTCTATGGAATTTGGGAGAAATTGTTTTAGAAAAAATGGAAATTGGCGAATATTTGTTTGGGGAAAACCATGGAAAATTAGCCCAATGGCGAAATTTAGCCCCTAAAATCATCTATGTTCATGATTTACATTTAAAACTGAATAAGTGAAGGATAAGTGTTTGTTTTATTTGCTAGTGTTTTTAAAAGTTTCTTTATGAAATAGTATGAGAAACACCATTAGTTGCACCATCATATCCTTGAATAATCAACTACTTTTTAAAATTAATAGTTAATTTAAAATTAACTAGACTTTTCTTTATAGAAAACCAACAATAGTCTAGCAAGTAGGGCCTTGAATTAGGATTGGAGAGTAAACTCTCGAGGGCCACAAACTCAAACTAGATGTGATTAGTGAGTAAAAATCTAGTAGTAGCAAGAAGAAATTGTTGGGAAAGCACCTCTTACACAAGTGTTAAGAAAAAGGTCACGCTAGGATAGGTGGAGTTGATGTCCCCTCTTTACCTTGTTCCAGTGTTTGTTGAATTACTATGTGTATGGGGGTTTCTATAAGTGTTAGTTCATATGGGTGACATCACTTCTCAAAAGAATTAGGATTTTTTTCCCTACCCATATGTGTGACCTCAACCCACGACTATTCCACTCGATTTCCTATTGTGAATTGTTAAATTTAGAAACCTATCTTAGGATATCTCATGAGAGATTTTGAGTGGGAAGTGCTCATGGTACCTAAGGAAAACACATAATCACAATTTCAACTTCCATGGAGGGATCCCATCTCCATGAGGGTACTTGCACCTTGGGCTATTTTTGTAGGAGGTTATCGTAACAATATTTTTTTTCTTCATTAACTGGTCTTGGGACTTAAAAAACCCATATCAATTTTTGGAAGTCCCTCTTGATCATCTCTTTACTTTCTTGGACTCGGGACCTAACCACCCTGGGATAAAATTTGGAAGGGTATTTTGTTTGTTGAATCTTCTCAAGATATTTTAGTTGTGCACTCTGTGTTTGTTTGTTAGTTGGCCCTAGGTTGTCAGTGTCTTGCTAATTTTGAGTCTTTGATTCAAAGTGACTGAACGATCACTATACCAGTCTATAAGGACTCCAAGCCTTTCGCTTGAAAGTATCAAGTTTCCTCCTCAAAGGCGAAGGCTTGACCATCTTGACACTCCTTCATGAGATCTAGTTGAAGAGACCAATGTCGCATTGTATAGTCCCGCAAGGGAATAACCTGCGCATAAGAATGTTATGGATAAATTTTTCTAGGATACCAACCAAGGAACCCCTTCCCATGGGGATCCTTGTGCTTTTCCTTTTTTTGGAAATGTTTTTGCCCCCTCGATGGCCACTTTGAATGTTCCTATATTGACTGTTGGGCTACTAGTTTTTCTATGGCCCACTCCAAATGTTCCAAATACTCATGAGTATTATTAGATAAGCAACTTATATCAAGGGAATCAAATTGATGGTGATTATTTACCTTCTTCATTAGTGAAATCTATTCCTCCTCCTTCTTCCTCATCCGGTGAAATCCTATTTACTAGTAACCAAAAGTCTAAAAGGAATAAAAAGAGGAAGAACAAGAAGAACAAGAATACAATACAAAGGGAAAATTCACTAGTCATTGCAAGTCATGCTGAAGATAAGAAACCAACCTCTGTGAGTCATGTCGTGGGAAACAAACCAATCACCATGTTTCAAATTGGAGATAATTCATTAGACACTACAAGTCATGCTAGAAAAATGCAACCAACCACTACAAGTCATGTTGGGGGGAAGTAACCAACCAATGCAAGTCATGATGAGGGCATTGATACTACTAAGAAATCTATATGAATAGGATGAAAGTCTAAGTTCCCTTATAAAATTTGCAAGAGAGATCAACTTACTCATATTTTACCTGGTATTCCATAGGTACAAAGAGTGTGGCCCTTATTCTCCTGAATCACCTTCAGTTTCCTATAAACATAAGCAACCATTGGTTGATGAAGTGGTCGAGCTAATGCAAACTTTGACCAATCCCACTCTTCTCTTGGAGAGTGACGAGTCTACAAAAATGGTCGAGTAGATGCAATTTTCATATGATACCACTCTTATTTTTGGGAGTGTTATGTCTACTGACCATGTTTTCTTCACTGCTAGTTTAAAACCTTCTAAGAAAGGGAGAATTCCACTCACTTCGAGCATGGCCCCTCCAAGTTCTAGGATGGTTTCCTTTGATTGGAATAATCTTGTCGAGCCTCTTCTTCCTTTTTTTTCACCCTTCCAAATAAGGGTTGAAGTTAATTAAACAAACATTTATCAATGTATAGTATATGAAGGAGCTTCCACAAGCATTTAACCTCCTCAACCTGGAAATATTTGAGTTCTCCCAAGCTTTTGTCAGCCACTAGTCAATTTCTAGATTTTGATAGAAGACGTAATGAATCTTTTTGGATTCTTCCTTATTTTCCTATCATGGTAGGTTTGATGACTATCCTAGTTGATATTATAGTGATGAATGGCCCATTGAACTTTGATATTTTTTTGGGCATGATTATGTATATACTATGAATGTTATGGTGTCTACGCTATTACGGGTGATGCATTTTCCTCACAATGGAAGCATTGTCACTTTTGATCATATTGTGTCTGATAATCACCATGCTTATTCAAATTTAGACCATGTTAACCCTTTATATGTTCCTAGTATTTGAGTGGGCTCTACCTTGCCACAATTTAATTATGTGCCATCATATCCTCGGTGTTAAATTGCTTCTAAGAAGGATCCTTTACAATCATGTTTTCCTTCTTAGGTTATGCTCCTAGAAATTGATCAGAATATTTATCCAATGGGGGGCATGGGATCCCTTCCTTCCCCCTATTGGCCTAAGATATCATGATTTTCCTCTTGAGTCCAATATCACTGTTTTTAGGTCCTCAAGCAATGATATTTGTGAATCTTCATTGATAAACTCTGCTAGATCTAATCAAAATCTCCATTGTTATATGGAATATGATGATTTAAATTCACCCATTTGGGCCATCAATCCTCCTATTTCACATGATTTCTTGCATGTTGAATTTATTACAAATGAGGTTATCCATCAAGCCTTGACTATTACTAATAGACTATGGGAAGATATGCATCATCGATCGTTATTTATTTCTGAACTGAAGACTTTAGAGGTTGATAATGAAAGGAATCATTGGCCTAATCCTCGTAAGGGGCTCTATCAGAATAAGTACTATGTGTAATACACAAGGCTAAGTGATTCTTTGTACCATATTGTAATTTTAAGGTTTTCTATTTTTGAAGTTTTGTAATCTAGAGAAAGATTCGTTATTAGAGGTTTATATATTGGATTTATTAACTTTTGAAATAGTGTTGTTGAACATGTATATAGGACCTTGGATACATTTTATTTGGTGTTTTATACATCAATCCACTTTGATAGGTAATAAATTCAAAACTGTCATATAGGTTAGGTTTTCCATATTGCATTGTGCATTATCAGTATCTTGTTCCATTTTTATGCATTATCAGTAAAGGATCTTTTTCATGCCCATGAAATAAGTTTCTTATATGAGAAGCATCAAGAGCATTTGGGACACTTAGAGTGGTCCACAACCAAACTGGTAGTCCAACATTCAAACCAAGGATGTTCAAAGTGGCCATGAAGGGGGCACCAACATTTCCAAATAAAGGAAAAGCACAAGAATCCCCTTGGAAGGGGTCCCTTGGTTGGTATCCTCAAGAAATTTAGCCATGATGTGCTTATGCACAGATTCATCCCTTGCGAGATTGTTCATGTTTGAAGAAGTCTCACACATTGACTTTGGAAAACCAATGGTATAAAAACCCATTCCTTCTAGGAGGCAACTTCACGATTTCAAGAGAAAGATCAGGGGTCTTTCCAAATTATCGAAGTGATTGGTCAACCACCTTGAATCAATGATCCAAAACCAGCAGTATATACATAACCTAAGGCCAACTACACAAATAAACACTCCAATAAAAAGTCCCAAAATAAACATCTCAAACAAACAAATTCTCAAAAAACTTTAGCCCAGGAAGATTAAGTCCCGAGGCCAAAGTAATGGAAAATTGGAAAATGGAACCAGTGATGCCTCGAAAAAAATATTGGAAGTCAACATGGAGAAATTTTCCAATCAAGGTGCCAATTAGGCTTATACTCATTTGGTATGGAAATCCTCATCGGTATCTGGGCCCGATTACCACTAAGGGGAATTTTCTCCTTGAAATGAGACTTTCTTTGAATCTCTTCTAAGATACTGTGTAGAAAACAGAAAGAATTAATATAACTCTATTCTAAATATACACTATCCTAACTCAGATAGTAGAAGTAGCATTCTAGTTAGGAGCAAGAAAAATTACATATAGTGAATATGAGATAAAGATAAGCTATCAAGCTAAAGAAATAGTTCATATAACCTGATAAAAATTGAAACAAATATACATCCTCTTTAACTTAGTAAATAGCTATTGAGATAAGAACACACACACACACATATATATAGTCACACTTAGTATAGATAAATACATGAATAAAATATGAGGTAAAGATAAGGTGACAGATTATGGAAATAGTTCACATAGTCAAACAACAATTAAATCAAAATACATATCAATAATCACTTAGTAAATAGTTCCTGAGAGATCATAAATATGAATACTCATATTTTAATCTATTATTCATTCCTATCAAATTCAATCAAGAATGAAATGATACAATAATTTCTCAGAAATTCTAACAATAGTGCAACAATTGAGAACATAAAAATAATTCATTAATAAATCTAAAAGAATAATAATAATAATGACCCACAAAATCTATATTTAATTATCTTTGAATAATATTACCAAAACAAGTGAAACACCATGTAAGTAATGCCATTTCTCAGGGCTTCAAATCTACAAAATTTTGGTTTTTACAATAGTGTACTTAGCCAATTTCTAGATATTCCAACCTTCTACTATCATGTCCATCCCAATGGAATACCTAAAGTAGCACAATAGTGTGTTGCTTCATTTCTCTTGGTCCTCCTTTTCCTTTAATTGAAATTCATATTTATACAAAAAAAATTTGGTAACCAAAAGAGAGGATTACTCCACTCTTTTCTTAACTAATTCTACAAAATAGATAATTGGTTGAATTGAATTATTTCATTGCATCCCTCTGAGGGTTTGTTTGTTGTGTATTTAAGACATCTCCCCACCATTTCCTTTATGATCTGGTAACCTCCTTGCAGACTAGTAATCTCATTTACTTGGCATTCATCATGTGAACCAATATAATGCCATCATCCTTGATTTGGATATTTCACAAATGATCTGGTAATATCCTTTATTAAAATAGAAATTGGTATGGTGGTGATGCGACAAAAGTATTTATTTTAATTTACTGATTGGTCTGATGTTCCCATGGCACGTTGGTCACCCTATGTCCTAGTTCCTTGATATATTATCATTTATTTTTCCACATGTTCAATCATAACCCAAAAATAAGAATCCTATCAACAAAGAAAACATTAAATAAAATATCTTAAAATAAACAAAATAGAACATGCAATGTCTTATCCAGAATCCATTTATGAACATCCTACTTGTTTTCATTTCCTTATGTCAAGACTTCTTTATAATTTGGAAGTTTTATTCATTGTTCTAAACAAATCTTTGATTGCACAAGATTCCTTCTCTATAACATGATTTCCACATTTTCTTTTTGGACATCTATCATCTTCATCAAAATTTCTGCAATATTTGTCGACACATTGTGATCTCATGTCTACATACCATTCTACGATGGCTTCTATTGACCCAAGGGAATGATACAACGATGACCTAGTGAGCCCGATGATCTGGTGCTTTCATTTACAACGTCATGAATCATGAGATTACCAATATGTATTTTATTATTGTTCTTTTGTTTGATGAGCTTATCCTTTTGATGCACTAACTTCTATTTTACAGTGTAAAATATCTCGTTTATCCCTAGATCTCTCTCTCTGACATCACCATAAGAATTGATTCCCTTACCATTTGAGCTCATGGAACATATATGATCTAATTCTATGATCTCATGGTATCCAAATCCGAACATTGATTTCTCCTTATCAAACTATAACTTTCATGAGCCCATTGCTCCCAAAATTGTGAGTTCCCATCAATGAATTTTTTTATTTTTTTATGCCCATTTTCTCTGTGATCTTAAGCTTAATATTCTTCTTCAATTTGTTTGGAGATATCTTGCTGATTTACTATTGATTTGGTGATGCGTGATTCAAAGAATAAACATTTTTTTCAAATTTTCCCCACAATCTTGAATTTTATTCACTACACAAACCCTCGTCTAGTGACTTAATGATATGGTGCGTCTTATGTGACATCATTTCCTTTGATACGATTTTGAATCCTCTATTGATATGGTGAATCCATCTTAACATTTTTTGACAGTTCACTGTGATGGATCTTTGAGTTAAACCTGCAATGATATCATGGGACTATTTCACAACGAACTCAAACATGCAATCTCATGGAAATGTGGAATTTCCATTCCTTTCTCCCATAGTCTACAATCTAGTTTTAAACTTCAGGGATTTGCAAGTCTATCTTTCCTCCATTTACGTTCTCTCATCAAAATCCCTTCTATCTTATAGCCTGGTTACATTCCTTTCTTGTTGTGATGATCTCCACTTTTGTTTTTCGAGCCGGTCTAGGCGATCTTGTCTTTTCAATGAACCCCCTTTTTTCTATTATTCTTTCTCTCAATGATCTTTCGACACCTGTGGAAAAAAATAATATGAGTTATCTTCTTAAAGAAAATTACCGTGTGTCATAAGAATATATTACTAATGATAGGATTCAAAAAATATCATAAAATAGTAAAAGTACAGAATGTGAGCATGGATCACAACTCCAAGATAGATAATTTACACAATAACTCCTTTAAGAATAGGGGAACCCTCTCCCAAAAACCAAATACATTATTACATCCCAATTCACAGAATATGCATGAAGCCCCTTTGTTATTAATTTGACCCTATTA
>JASDQU010014146.1:79714-90602 GCA_032191745.1 Picea mariana
GTTCAGTCTGTAGAATTCTTCAGTGTATTCTTTCACTGTCATCAGTTTCTGTCTCAGGTTCTGCATTCTCCTGAACAGAGAAATTTGGTAATCTCTGGGGATGAATTTTGCTTTCATCTTTGCAATCTTCCTGTCCCATCTTTTGATCTTTTGCTTGCCCTTATAGCGTCTGTCAGCTTGTAGCTCATCCCACCACAATGCTGCATATCCCTTTAACCTCATGACAGCATGCTTGACCTTCTTATCCTCTTCGACATATTCATAGTCGAAGTATGTATCTAGAGCTCTAATCCAGTCTAGAAGCTCCTCTGCATCCAGATTTCCCTCATAAACTGGAATATCCATCTTCTCTTTTGCACCCATCCTTGCAATAGCTTTGATTAAATGTTCATTTGCTGCATCCTCGGCTACAACTTCTTCTTCATGTTCAGCTTCAAATTCACTTTCGGAATCACTTAGATCCCCAGCACTGACTGTGCATCTTTGTGCTGTCTCCATATCTTCGAGTCTGGCTCGTAGATCACGCATTTCCCTCTCTATTTCTAGATTCTGCACTTGCCTACCCCTTCTTCTCAAGTTTTCCCTTTCCTCTGGATCAGGTGATTGTCTATCCCTTCTCCTTGGCGGCATGATGAATCCTTCCCTTCTCTACTACAGAAAGCAAAGACTCTTTCTTTTGCTCTGATACCACTTGACGCAGACGCACTCACTAGCACGTCCACTCACAAGATCTTTCCTTTTCCTATGGCCTGAAGAACTCTAACCGGTTCTTCTATTTCCTTATCGGGAAATCTACACCCACAGCAATCCTTGTGGGATCCCCCTTTCTATAATCGAGATATCGGACTTCGCAACCTTGTGAATCCTGTGTTCAAGCACTTGTCTCTCGCGATTCTCTGAAACCCGATACAAGTCAATGCTGACCCTTCACTTTCCTATCGAGGTTTCCTCTATCGCGAATTCGGCACTTGTGATGTCAAAACAACTCGCTTTACCAACCCCCGAACCCCGATACGTTGAAACTCCTACACATGCACGAGTTGACCATTCAATGCCTTTACTCCATCGGCGTTTCGGAGTTCGCGATATCGCGAATCCTAACACCAAAGTTTTCATAACTTTCCTTTCCCCGAACTCTGAAACGGTGTGCCACATGTCCACCCATTGATTCTTCTGTGGCCCCACGCTCCTTTAGCTATTGGGATATCGCATTTCACGATATCGTGATTCCTGATGCAATGTTTTCCTTGTCTCTAGGACTCATGAAATGTCGATTCCTGACTTTCTTCGAATTTTTGAAACGCGTCCCAAAAGGATGGACGGTTCAGATTTTCCCTCAGGTTTCCACTATGAAAATTCCCGATCACTCGTTCTCGTGATTCCCGATTTCACGAATGTCGAGATCCCGATGGTCACACCTTGGGTTGGAACTTTCCTCCTCCCATTCGCGATAGCTTAAACTTCATGCAACTCTTAGTCAATCCAACGGATGACGGGTATCTATTTGAAGATCCGACGGTCCACAATCTCCTAAGCTTGAACTCCGGACATAGCCGTAACCTCCTCGCTTCTCTGGCATATCTGATGACTGGCGAGGTTTCACTAATCCTCCCCACATATTCCTGACCGTCGATCTCTTCCCTTTGATGATTTCTACAGAGGAACCCAAGGGCCCTTCCCTAGACTTATCTGCTTATGCTACAAACTTTTGATGCCCTCAATGTTTTCAAAGGCTTTACTCCTCCTGAGATTCTCACAACTTCAAGCCTCAAAGAGGGTCCTTGCACGCACTCCTTGCGACAACCTCCAAACACATCTAAGTGTTGAATTCCTTTCGAATCTGCGCACATCTGCAGCAGCAGTCCTTCAACTCTTGCTCAGGTTCACAACTCTGAGGCTTAGCTTGGCCTGCGCACTTCTTGCATGGCTCTTGTGCCTATCTGCACTTCTAGATGAATGAGGACAAAATCTATCTCTATCTAAAACCTTTGTCAACGCACTCCTTGCGGACACTTCAACTGTACTCCTTGCAGGAAGCCTTGTTCAAATAGAGAAACAATTGAACATTCTTGTATCCCTTCAGATTTCAACCTCAAAACATGAAGTCATATACACAACATATAAAGAAAATGTATAACAGGAAGCAAACATTCATGAGCATATCATTTAACATCAACACACAAAGAACAAACACCAAACCATGAATTTGAATCAATTTCCTTCTATTTATTCAAGATCTGTACATGGGGGTTCTTCCACAGCTCTCTGCTCTTCTTCTATGCTCTTCCATCAGAATTATCTTACAATACACAATGAGGGTGTCTATATCTTGTTTCCCTCTTTCTTTCTAAAACTGTCTAATCTGAGAATTTAATTCTATCTACTTACATTAACTACCATAAATGCCTTCTATCTACTAAGGATGAGAGCAAATGGCTCAAGGTATGTTTACATTATACAAAGGCGCTTCTTCTTAATTGGTTCATTTAAGACTGCGCATCAACTTCAAGGAAAAATTCAAAAATTTTGGCTGGGCTTGTCTAGTTGTCTTTTGTCTTTCACGCTGGCTCGCTTGAGATGCTCCTACATCAGCTTGACTATGTGTTAAAACACTACCACTATCCACTGTCGGCCTTTGACCAATTTTGATACCTGTAAATTTCTTGTTGTCTTTCAAAAATGGTGGGATATTATCCACATAATCGAATGGTTGATCTGGCTTAGAGCAATTCAGGTCTTCTTGTGCCAGAAACCTCTCGATCTCAGAGTGAGAATTGTCATGGATCTTGATCGAATCGATCAAGCTCACATGAGCTTTGGATTTATTTCGCAAACTCCTTGAAATGAGTCGGCCATGCCTCTTATTACGAAACCCTATTTCTTGATTTTTCTTTGACTGTTTGGGTGGATGTTTGTTGTTGGTTTTTGTAGTGGGATTAGGGAAAACGATTTGTTCACGCTCAGGAGTTTTAATAAGCCTAGAACTAGCATCATGTTGCTCACAAAAAGGTTGATCGGGCAATGCCCTTTCACAAGGGTTTTCACACAAGAAATATGGCCTGTCACTGGAGGGAATAAGAGGCTTCTCTATCATCATCTTATCCATTACAGGATTCTCTAGAGGGTTTACTGTAATGAAACTATTATGGGCTACGGAACTGTCCCAATCTTCATCGAGCATTTTTAAACGATGAACTACCAATAATTTAATCAACCCATGGTGAAAAAGGCTTGAATCCAAGCTCTGTTTATTATACCTCTTTACCATTTTATACAAACTTCTTAATAAGTAGAACGACATGTTTAATTGGAAACCGATAAAATGCATGAGCAGTCTTATGTGGTAAGGAACACCAAGCCAAAATGGCCTTCACAGGTGACTAATTTTCTTAAAACTGCCAATAAACCATGCCATCTAACCTTGAGTAAGGAGATTGGAATACCTTTTTAACAACATTGAATTTCTCAAGAGGCGAGGAACAAAATCCATGGTACCTCGTCCAACTTTGAGTTTTTAAACCATTTTTGACCAGTGAGGGGGAGGCTCGTTGCTTCACTCGAAAAAATTTCGGTGATCTCCAATTGGATATCACCCATCTTTGCTCTGCATCCATCAAATGTGAGGGAAAAATATTTGGCCACTTGCGAGTTATAACCCTAGAGTTTCCTGATAAACACATCCCAGCCTAGACTCTTTAAATAATCACTCACATCATCATACAACACTAAGGTTTAGGAGCCATTTGGCTCAATTCGAACGATAGGGACCATAAGGGTTTGAACAAATAGTCACAAAGGTGACCAGAACTCACTGTGATCATAAGGGGTAGCAACAACAGAGGAAATCCTAAGCGAACAACAAAGGAGTAAACTAGCAGTCACACTAGCATGGCCATGACACAAGCAAGAGGGTTTCAAGCCATGAAAATCGAGAGTTTCAGGTAATGAATGCTTTGAGTACAGAGTGTAACTCAAGACCCTAGCTCGTAATGAGGGATCTGTCGAATCAAAATACCACTTCAAACAAAGTATAGGGTATGATCTAGGTGATTTTAACTTCTATGAAATGTAATGGGTGAAGTTGATTTGCAAAGGTTAGGAGAAAATGTGTTTTACAAGACAAAAGCATATCGAAAATTCAAAACCAAAGTCGATTTACCAAGAATTTTAAATGAAACATGCCTATAGTCCATTTGCCAATCGATTCTTGGTATACAAAGCATCCAAGATATAACTTTCAATACAAGAACAACTCAAAATAACTATTTGATTGATATGTGTTATACTTAGAAAAATCATTAAAATGAAATAGATGTAAACCAATTGATCTTTTAAAAACTAAGTCTCGAATAAAATTGTAATGCGAAATCAAGTTTTCATGCTTGATTCATGCTTACAGTCATGAATCAAGCATGAAAACGTAAGATAGGAGTAATCGAATAACTTTTTCATAACCCAACAATCACCCTCAAATATCGATATTTAGGGGATAAGGTGATGGCAGCTATAGGGGGTGTTATTTATCATTCAAAATAGTAAAAATTTGTAGGGTTGCCAACAGTGGTGACTTGTTGGGAGAAGAAGTTATCTCTGCATCACCTACGAGTTCATGTTAGGACTGTTTAGAATGAATATAGATCAAAGAAGCAGTTGAAGGACATCAAGCATCTCAATCAAAATTCAAAATAATTACACAATCCAGTTTCAAATATCTTCCTATTCAAATGGTATCCAGTGACAAATTTTAATTATGAGAGTAACAAAATTTAAGCCAATGGCTCCAATATTGTTGACAGGGCCACTGCTACTAGTAGGCATCTATAGCCTCGATAGGGATTTCAATTACCCCACTCTAATGCCTCTACCCTATCCAAGAAATTTCAATACAAATGAAGGGCATTTATGACTGATATCAAAATTATACCTGGTAATTTTCTTGAACCTGACATCGCTTCGCTTCCAGCAGGCCTGTTCAATACCCCGGTGAAGTTGTCTTGGCATCATGTAAGCATTTACCCGTTGCCAGCAGAGCTATTTAGTATCTCGGCGGGTTTACAAAAACTTCCCACAACTCTGAAAATTATTTTCAATTCAACATGAATTTAATGGACTTTCAAAAGAGCGGGGTGATGCTGAAAATTTCAGTTTTCAAAACACTTGATATTTTCTAGTCTTTAATTTTCTGATCGAAAACCTTCATTATGATGTGAAATTAGTTTTCTGACCAAACCAATTTTTCGAGGACAGGAAGGCATATTGGAGTTGTTTTGTTTAAAACAGGGACAGTGTAAAGAGCTTTAAAGATGATCGTTTATGATCATGATTATAAAGTGAAACCAAGAAACTTATCCTGAACAAAAAGTTTCTTCAGCTAATCTACGTTTGAATAAGTTACAGCATTGATGCTCTAAAATACCTTAACTGTTGCTTCATAATGAGGCATTCTGGTTTCCCTTCATGAACTAAAAGGTGACACAAACATAAACTTATCCATACATAAATGAAAACAAACAAAATGAAAATAACCAAACACCAAAAAACAAAATAAAAACGGAAAAATATGTACAAAGGTAGGTCAGAAATTTGTCAAGAAAAATACCTCTTGAGAGCTTGGCCATTCACCGGGAAGGTGTCTGACTATCCCTCTAAACTCTGTAGACAGAAGGAGCTGGGGCCTATTTTTTCAGCGATTACGAAAGGCTCCAACCACAGGTTCTGGAACTTGGTGTGTTCCCCTTTTCCCTCGTGAGGCTTATCCCACTTGAGAACCAAATCTCCTACCTCAAAGTTTCTATCCAAAGTAGAGTTAGAATCAAACCAGCTTTTCACGATCTGTTGATGTTGATCTAGTCTCTCCTTTTCTTGTGCTCTTACTTCCTTTAGTTTCAACAAGGCATTAATTCAACTTTCAAGAGGAGGACAGTCCTCTTCCTGAAATTTCTGCGATAATTGCAGAGAGGGAAGCAACACATGAGGAGGGAGAATTGCTTATCTATTGTAGACGAGAAATAAAGGAGAATTACCAATAGGGGTGTTTAGAGTCACCCTATCAGCCCATAGTGCATTAAAAAGCATGTTGTTCCAGTTCTTGTGGTTTTTAGAAACTGTCCTCTTGATGATTTTGATCATATTTTTATTTGTTGACTCTACTAGGCCATTTCCTTGGGGATAATAGCTGGTAGAATACTTAAGTTTGATCCCTTTCTCTAAAGAAAAATTGCGCATATCAAGGGATGAAAGGTAAGAAGCATTATCGAAGACCAAACACTCAGGAATGTTGAATCTAGTAATAATATTCATGTTAAGGAAAGATATCACATGATTAGTGTTTACCACTTTCAGCTGTGTAGCCTCAGACCATCTGGTAAAATAAACCATTGTTGTAATGATGTATTTATGTTGCTGTGAAGAGGTGGGGTTAAATGGGCCTATGATGTTGATACCCCAATGATGAAAAGGTGAATCTATAGAAACAGACTGTAAAGGAAATGTTGCCTTTTTGACTCGTCCAACAGCCTTTTGGCAGATTATGAATTTACGACATAATGCATGGGCATATTTGAACAACATGGGCTAATAGTACCTGACTCTTAATACCTTTTGAGCAGTGGTGTCTCCACCAAAGTGCCCACCAGCTTCACTTGCATGAAATTCAAATAATACATTCTCTGCTTCATCTCTTTCTAAACAGCGCATGAGAACGCTGTCAAAATTCTTTCGGAATAATATGTCATTTATCATCTGGAAAGGTGCAGATTTTAGTCTTAATGATCTTCTCTTTTTTGTATCGAGATGGAGAAGAGAAGACCCATGTGTTAAATAAAATTGAATATCATCAAACCAAGAATTAGCACCAACTTGTGTACATCTGATTTGTTTTTTGTCTGACTGATCTACAGTTAAGGAATTGATTAGACTTTCTTGTTTTTTAACTGAATCAGCGACTAGTTTACATAGGCCTTGACCTATGACAATTTGTGTAGGGGTTATTTCGAGGTCATAATCTTGTAACTATGTCATCCAGTTTTCTCTTTTTTCACCCAATTCATTTTGTACTAACAAGTTCCTGACACCGTGATAAGGGACAATGACTTTAGTTATGGATTTCAACAAATAAGATCGGAAGTGTTTCACTACATTGAAAACTGCATAAGCTTGTTCATCGATAGCTAGGTAATTAATCTCATCTCCTTTGAAAGTTGAGCTCAGGAAGGAAATAGGTATTTCATTGCTTTCAGCGTTCTTTTGAGTTAGGACAACAACATAAGATCGATCAGAGGTGAAAGTGTAAAGAGTGAAATCTCGTGAGAAATCAAGACTCATCAAGGAAGGGGCTTCCACTATGGCCTTTTTGATGGAATCAAAGGCTTGATTTTCCTGTGGTCCCTAATGATACTGAACATCCTTTTTAATTAAGTTTTGCAATGGCCTTACCATTTCTGAGAAACTTGGGACAAACCTTCTGAAAAAATTAATCTGGCCTAAAAAGGATTGCATAGATTTTTTGGAGGAGGGGGGAGGAAGTTTGGCAATGGCTTGAGTTCTTTCGGGATCAATGATCATCCCATCACTAGATACTATGAATCCAATAAGTTTGCCTTGTTCCACTGCAAATATTGACTTCTTAGGGTTGAGAGATATGCCATACCTGCGACATCATTCTAGGATAGACCTAAGGTGAGACAAGTGATCTTTCTTGTTTTTGGAGAAAACAGTAACATCATCAAGATAGACCACTACAGATTGATTTATGAGACAACGGAAAGAAATATCCATTTCTCTCTGAAAAGTGGCCACGACATTTATAATCCCAAAAGGCATATTCTTGTAGGTGTAAGTTCCCCATGGGGTACGAAAAGTGGTTTTTAACTGGTCTAGTGGAGACATGAGGACTTGGTTGTATCCCAAAAAACCGTCTAGCAGTGATAGTCTTTCGGAACCAGACACCTGCTAAGAAATTTGTTCCATTGGAGGAACAGGATAATTGTCGTTGTCATACGCTCGGTTCAAGTTACAAAAATCGACATAGAGTGTAATTTCACCACTTTTCTTCCTTACAGGAACCAGATTAGACACCCATTGTGTGTGTCTCACTGGGAAGATTATCTTCGCATTCAATAATTTATTTAGTTCTTTCTTGAAAGTTGGTTCAAACTTAGGCTGCATCTTTCTCAGCTTCTACTGAAAAGGTTGAGTTTGGGGTTTCATGGGGATGATGTGTTGTATTATATTAGGGTCAAAAGTTTTCAAATCATCATATGTCTAGGCAAAGACATCCTTGAATTCTCTAAATAGTTTTATAAAAGCGGGTCGTTCTTGCTCGGAGCATCCCATTCCCAGATTGATATATTGTGGATTATCTTTAGTCCCTAGATTTACTGTTTCATGAGTCAAGGAAGAACTGTTCATTTTACAATTTACCGACTTTCTGAATTTATCATGTAAATCATAAAACTTTTCTACTCTTACCACGGATTTAGGAATAGTGTTTACCAGATCAGATGTCGATTTGGGAGACCTAGGCTCTGATATTACCGTGAAATTGCGGAGATTTTCATTGTGAGTGCCTTCATCGATAATTGCACCTTGGAAGGTTTCCTCCATATGCAAAAAGTTGATGATATGTTGATCATCATCAAACACTCTCCAATTAGTGACGTTGTCTGGGATCAATGTTCTGAACAATAACTCAATCGAAAAGGCATTCAGAGAAAGACCTGTGGGCAAAAGTTTAGAAGCGACGTTAGCCAATAAGTCATCTTCATAATTTCTTAATCTAGGAATGGAATTGATGTTAATTGATGAAAATTTGTACATTAGATTCCATACCTCGATTTTGTAACTTTTCAGGTGTGGTGATAGGAAATGTATGGAATTTCTTACCTTCCTGACCACAATTTCCGAATCACCAAATACCATTAAGTTCTTTACGTCCATATCTACAACTTTCCTGAGTCCTTGCAAAAGTGCCTCGTATTTGGTGGTGTTGTTGGTGCATTCAAACTCTAATCAATAGGAGATAAAAGTTTTATTACCTGCTGGGTCGATGAGTACATGTCCTGCACCAGCTCTTTCTTTAGATTTGGATCCATCAAAGTAAAGTGACAATATCTGAGCTTCTTCACCATTGTTTGGCACATTTGTTAAAGTTGTTGACTGAGTACATGTCATGAGCTCTGACTGTTGTTCCGGATCGGTGATGGGGGAAGTTTCATCCATGAAGTTACTGAATAAGGTGTTCATTCCCTACATTTCAAATGAATTAGTGGAAGAAGTAAATGGTTCAAAAGCATCATTCAAATCTGTCACAGTGTGCTTGAGGTAACGCTCACGGTTAATCTTAATTTTGTTTGGCTTTCCATTTTTTGGCAGCCATAAATGTGACCAATCTGTTGCAAAGTAACCATGTAGTTTCTCGGACCAATCCCTGCTCAAAAATAAACCATAGACTTTAGGGATGTCAACAACAATGATGTCAATAATCTGGTGAACTTTAGGATTAGAAGATAACATAACAAGTACATTCTTTAGTTCACCAATTACCTTAACATTCGTTTGATCGAGCTGAATGATTTCAAGACTAGAAGGCTGAACTTCAACGTTGATTTTTTGGAAAACAGACAAGGGCATCACATTTGATGATGCGTCGGAATCTACCATGCAATTATGTACATTTCTATTGAAAATTTCAAAAGTTAACAAGAAAGGTGGGACATTTTTGCGAGTATTAACAATAGAATTCTGTTGATTTTTAGTCGTTGTCCCTGAAATTACTTTATCTACATTTGATACAGTTTTTTCAGTGAGATCCTTTTTTGGGGGGGGTTCAGGTGTTGTTTTAGAAGGGATCTTTTGAGCTATTTTAGAACTGATTTCTGCAATTTTCTTATTGTTCATATTGTTGTTTTTACTATTTTCTGCGATGTTCTGAAGCATTTTCTACAGAAGAAGAGGGAATTTCAAAAGTTCGTAAATAGAAATATTAGCCCTGGGTTTCTTTAGGTCTTTAATCAAATTATACTCTTAAACTGGGGCTGCTAAATTTTGTTTTGTTTCAGCTTGTTTCAATTTTTTTGGAGGCACATTAGTACTTATTTTGGAAGAGGGTTTACTCTGTGTTTTGCTTCTGGTGTTGTAAGGATGGACAGTTTCAAAATTGGCTTGAAAAATATTGTCAGAAAAATGTCCGAAGACATTGGGAGATGACTCCTCTTCTTCAACTACTTCTTCTTCAGCTACTTCTTCTTCAACCACATCTTCAGAATTCTCAGCGGGAATTAAGTTAGCATGTGCTTCAAGGATAGTTTGCAGAGCATATTGTAAGATTTCAAAATTCAGACCCTCAGGGGTCAGATTCGGCCGGTTGGGGGGAAAATGTTTTCTAAAAGGAGGTTTATAACTTCCTTTGCTCGAGGATGCTTCTTCGGCTGATATCCTCAACTCTACGACTTGATTCGATAATTTTTGGACCACCTTTTGCAAACTTTCTAAGTCTGAAGTTTATGATTGAGTTTTGGTTTGGGGAGGCCTAGTAAGAATTTCTATTTTCTTCTTAGAAGATGACGTTATTTCTTCCTCATTACTAAGATTATATTTCAAGCTCAAAATATCTTTTTCAATTTGGCTTGCCTCCTCGAAGCTTCCAGTAACATAGACTTCTTATACCTTCTAACCCAAATTTCTATATTATTGTGTAGAGATTTAGTGTAATATGCCACAATAAGGCTTTCTGTGGGCATTGAGTCACTGGGGATTCGATTTTTTAACGTGCGGAGCCTTTGGTTAAAATATTTTACTTTCTCCTTAGGTTTCATCTTTAAGCTAGAGAGTTCCATGACTAAGACTTCAGGAGATTTATCATCCCCGAACTTCTCTAGGAAACAGGTTT
>JASDQU010014147.1:16668-38087 GCA_032191745.1 Picea mariana
ACTTCGATCGACTTACATTTCTGACTACCACAGTCGACCGACTATTTCTAGTCGACAAAGTCGACTAGCCCTACAACATCTCCCCCCACCTCAATTCCCTGCTCGTCCCAAGAAAGAGGGGAGTATCAAAAATAAACTTTTACAAAACTTGATTACAATATTGAGAAGTAGAAGACGGAAAGAAGAAGAAAAATCAAAGTAGAAGTAGACAAAATTTCCATGTGCATGACTGACTTAAGGTGTTGCATCCGACCAATCTAGTTCGCTTGGAATTCCGCCACTAGTGGAGTTGATTGCGTTGTCCTTTTCAGTTTCATTGTTGAATTGAGGGTGGTCTGCATGATACTGGGGGATGAATTCTTCAATTGATGTGAAAATTCACACCACACATTTATTTATTTTTGTGCTTCTAAGCTTAGTAGTTTCATTTGGGTGAGCATGTCGATTTTTTCTACTATCTTTGTTGTCTCAATTGAGGCTAACTCTGGGTCGAGTTGTTTCTCGGTATATTGCATCTTATATTTAAACTAAGTGGTATGGATGACTACTCGGTCGATTTCTAATTGTGTTATGTGCCCCTCCTTCTGCCATTCATGCTCTTGTTGCAAAAGTTGTGGCTCTACTGCCTTTTCCTTCGTTAGCTGCACTGTGAGCGCTTCTTTGATTTTTTTGTCGCTATTCAAATTATGTGTTCTCTCTATACTTTCAACTACATCTCTTTGTATCCTATATTTACTGAAGGCATATGCAAAGTGAGTTGGCCAGTTGCTTACCATGGAGTGTATCAGTACAACTTGTTTAAAAAATTTATCCATATTTTGTCTAAATCCTTTAAGATTATTGTGTTCTATTGTCAGGGATATGGTTATTTTCTCTTGAGTCTTTTGAATATCCTTCGATGTTGGGATAAGTTGTTTCTTTGTTCCTCTTTTTCTCTTGAAGTCCTATTGCCTGATGTTAGTGTTCTGTATTGATTTTGATCAGCCTTCCAATTAGTTCTTTAAACCCTTCTAAAGATTTATGTACCTCTGAAATATGCTTTGTCCCCTCATGTTGCCTGAATTATTCTATGCATTCATGTAACATGTTCCTTTTCTCTTCTTTTAATTTTTCTACCCGGCTTCCTTCTTTAACCACATTTTTCCACCTCCTCATTGATTCTCTTGAAATTATTTCATTTAAGTCGAAGAGCTATTGGTCGGAAATAGTGGTCAGGTCGATTGTTACCTCGACAATGGAACCAGATGGGTTGGATGGTCGGTTCACTCTGAACTTGATCTTTGATGACATCTTCTTCTTTCTTTTGTGTGTGGAATTAGCTGACTGTCCACCCTTGTCCTAGGATGATATTATCTGTTGTGTGGACAGGATGCTCTAATGTTGTACTGAAGGATGATTTTGAGGAAGCAGGATGTTTTTTGGGGTTATTTCCTCCTTTTATGCTTCCTATTCATGGCTGGCAGGATGAATCTTGGGATATTTTTCCTCAGTCTGTTGATTCTCTAGATTCTTTGTTGATATGCCTGGTTTTTCGCTGCTAGCCCTGACTCCATATTATCATTATGCTGAGGAGTATCAACTTGTTGGATTTCCACCACCTCTAGGTTGGATTCTTTTTGGCTGGTAGAAGTCTCCACATATATAGATGGTTGAACCCATTGGTCCTATGCATGGATGACTAACATGTGTTGTTGCATTGACTATGTAGGTTGTTGGAATTGGTGCTTCAACGACCAATTTCTATTGTAACGACTCAGCGGGATGAGTCGAATATATTAGTATCCCATCGACCAAATATTGATGTTGTTTTGAGACTAGCTCAATATCTTCATCATTCGGCTCCATTGGTTGGCCGAATGTTGTTGCTTCCAACGACTCATCGATTACAAGTTGTCTTTTCTTTTTCTTTGCTAGTTTTTTCTCTATTATGGCTACCAGTTCGACCGGAAGTGATTCTCTGGTTAAGTTGATTGTTGTGTCGGCCATATTTTTCTTGCCTGATGTTGTTCTCAGTCTTATCTCCCATTCCGTTGTGTTGATTGTAACCTATGTCGGCCTAAAAATGGAATTTTTGGCTTCAAATTGTTTTTGTCTTTTTGTTCCTCGTGTCTCAATCTGCAGATTGTACTCCTTATTTGCGTTACTTGCTGATTTTGTTCCTTGAATTTTTGCAAGGCCTCTTTCATCCCTGGTCCTATTGATGAAATGTAGATTATTTTCATGGTGTTAGTATCTTGTCTAGTTTGCTTTATTTTTTCGGCAATCTTGGTCGTAATTATCGACAATTTTTCCTGGACTTCCGGGTCATTGAAGTCGATGCCTTCATTTGATTGGAAGGTTTCCCTCCATATTTCTTCTGTGTCAATTACTAATTCTTCCTCCACAATAGCATTTTCCCCTTTATCCTTTTTGGTCATTTGCTTTATTTTACCTGGAGATGGGATTGCAGGGTTGAGCGCTATGGCTTGAAAATATTCAACAAAGGGGGTTGTGTATAGGTCTTCTTCCATTTCTTATTCCTGCTCTTGATTAGTTAGAGGAATTATTAACGATGCCCCTAATTTTTGTTCTTTGGGAGGGATTTTTGTCTCTTGATTTATCTTCTTTCAAGCTCTAGAAATACTTAGTCCATCGTTGGTTGATAATGCATCTCTTTTGGTTCTAGGTCTAACTCAAATCCACACCAGAGCTTCGTATAGTCAATCTCAAGATGAATGTGGTAGGGTTCTTGTAATTCTTGATGAACTACTTGCTCAACCCACCATTTGTGAGAGATATCTTTCAGGATTTCGACCCATAGTCAGAACATTTCTTGGGGAGGCAGCAAACTGGAAGTGTTTGTTTGATTAGATGATAAGATTTTATACTTCTACATCATTGGAATTTATTTGTTGTAAATGTTGCTTCATTGAGAGGATCGAATTGTTCCATTGCTATCCAAATTAGCAGGGATGGGAATTTTAAGGCCTTAATAGATTCTTGGCACTCTTTACAGTTGGTTCAGATTATGTCAGCCAGGTGCTCCAACCAGTTGAATCTTTCAGTGTTCTTATAGACATAGGTTATTGATTCGACCATCATCATTTTCATATTTTATGCTCGACCTGTTGGTGTTAAGCACAAAGACTCAATTACTGTAGTCCAAGGGGTCTTCAGGTCAGTGATTTTGTTAATGAGAAGACCCTTAGAGTTCGTGGTTATTTCCAATCCTGTCAATAACTACATCCTGTGGTTGGTGCTATATGACTTTGTTACCTTAGTCCCTTTCTTCGAAAGGCCAGTAATACGGTGAATGAGTCCCCCCGTTATTGGTATGGGATTGTCTAGCCATAGGTATCCTTGGTGGTACCAACTCAGGATGAACTTCATTGCTTCTTCTTTCCATTTCCCCATGTCAGTTACTTGTGGGGCTCCCAGTATGTGTCTAATCCCAGCTTTCTTTGAGAATTTTGTTTCAAGTTTCCAGCTTTTATTCTCCATGGCCCATTCTGTAAAATTTTACCAGTGTTTGCTCCAGTTTTCTTCTTCTAACCTTGACTATCAGATATTCTGCATATGTATTTGTAGTGGTGTTGTAGTCGCTCGGTCAAATACTTGTCTTGATCGTGCATCCTCCGAAGTGTTGGCAAATTTTCCTCTCATCCTTGGCATTTCCTAGTCTTGAACGATGATCTTTGACAATTCAGTTAAGTCTACATTTGTGCTCGTCTCTATACTTGGTTGTGGGGGCGAGAATAACAATGAGGAAAATTTGTAAGCTTCTTCAAATTTTATAGCTGGGATTGGAAGATTTGTATTGAGTGCATCCAACTTTTCTCTTAATTCGCTCCCTTCCGTCATAAATGATGGAGATATGACTAGGTCGAATGATTGAATATCTTGATTATTGATTAGTTTGCATTCCTTTGGGTCCTGTCGATATTTAAATGAAGTGTCTTGTGATTGGCTATCGTACATGTCGATAGACTGATGGTTACGTTGGTGACTGTGTAACTGTTATCCCTGTCACGTCGGTCATTAATATTTTATTTATTCTCGTTTTTCCTTCCCTAACATGAATTGAATTCACCTTCTATATGCTCATTGACATTTCCTTGGTCGGCATTTTCCTAATCTTGACTGATGTGATTCCCTCTATTAATTCACGGTCGATATATGGGTCGTTCGAATTTTTTTCATAACTCGTCAGGTTTTTTTTTGTCTATGTGACTTAGTCAATTTTCCCGGTGACTTATGTGCTCATCCGGTTTGCTATTCCTTACTCCATCTGGATGACATTGATGGTTTCTATGCTTGCTTCATACCCACTCACTTGATTTTGATATGTCCCGATCACTTGATTGTATTTTCATCAGTATTTTCCTTAGATCAAGTGATGGAGTGGTATGTCAATCATTCCTTCATCTACTTTGTCTCTGGATCGACCAAGGACTTCTTCATCTTTCCATCGTCATTCTTTATTTCTTTCTCTTTGATGCTCTGATGATTCTTTAATACTTAAATTTTCTTTGATGGTTTTCTCTACCTGAATTTTTTATAAACAAATTTTGTTTATAAAACTAAGCAGGGTTTATTTTCATAATTACAAGATTAGTCGATAATGTTCCTACTCCAACCAAAATATCATATTTACCTCCATGTTGGAATTTCCCTACTAGATTTTCCAACAAGGTTCTTGTCCTTCATGGGTGATACTTTTTTAGATGAGCACCATTAATTAATTTTTTGAATGGGTTCCCCAATAGTGTTCTGAGTTGGATTTCTCCAGTTGGTCGAATATATTTGACATTGTATGGCCCAAGACATGTTGTCTCTAGTTTTCTTGGCTTACCTTTTATATGACTTCCATACATCAAAACTAAATATCCTTTTTTTATATCATTTTTCTTTATATGTCGGTCATGCCATGCTTTCTTTTGTTACTTATGGACCTCTTGATGATGCATTGTGATTAGTCTTCCTTCCTCCACCTTGTTTAATTGGTACAGTCATCCATTTATACTTTTATTGTTGTCAAATTTTTCTACCACTGCAACCCTATTGGAGCTAGCCCAGAAGTGCAAGGGAATAAAAACTTTTTTTCCATAGAAGAGATTTAATGGAATCTAACCTATCAATCATTTATATGTTGATATGTAAGCCCATAGAATTGCAGGAATATTTTCTTCCTAGTCGTTTTTGTTGATGTCACAAATATGTAAGTCCTTTATGTAATTTCTTGTTAAAACATTCGACCGCCCCATTTTCTAGTGAGTGATAGGCTTTCATTCATCTGTAGTCGATCAAAAATTTCGCTAGCAGGAATTTAATTGTTTCATTCACAAAGTGTGTTCCTTGGTTGTTGATTAGTGTAAGAGGACAACTAAACCTTGTGATTATACTCTCATAGATGAAATTTGTTGTGACCTCTTTGGTACATGATTCGATTGGCTCAGCTTTTTCCCACTTAGTCACATATTCTACAGCAGTGATGATATACTTAGCACTGATTATTATTTCCCTCTATGGGAAGGGCCCAACAAAGTCAATGGCCCATATTTCAAATGTTCGATTAAGATTTACTGAACTGAGAGGCATTTCATTTTTCTACATAGGGCGCCCAAGCCTTTGACAACAATCACATTTTCTTTCTAGTTGTCGTGTCGGCCTAGAAGTGACCCCCAGTTGGTCATGCATGAGCCTCATTAATGACATCTTCCATTTCATGTTTACGAACACATCTCCTTAGGACATCATTGGTTCCAATTTTGTATAAATACCCATTTATGATTGTAAAAGGTGCAACTTTGAAGGCTAGTACTTTATCTTTGTTTGTTGGAAAATCTTTTGGAGATTTTCCTTCTTCTAAGAAATTTGTTATATCTTCTAAGTCCTTAGGGGTAGCTTTGACTCAGAATAAATGTGTATCTGGGAGTTCATTGTCAATTCCTATCAGATCTTCTCACGTTTCAAGTCATGGTAGGTGGTCGGGTCGGACATTATATTTTCAAGGTCATATGATTACATCAAACTCAAACTCCTAAATTAAGAGTAACCAATGAAAGATCTTTACTTGGTGGACTAGTTTATTAACCATTTATTTCAATCCTTGATGGTATATAAAAAATATGAATGGATTGGAAAGTAAGTAATGAAGAAAATTTTGTAGAGAGAATATCATTGATAAAGCTTCCCTTTCTGTGTTTGAATAGTTTCTTCATGATTTGTTCAATTTTCGGCTTGCATATGCACTTGGATGATCGATTGTGTCATCGTATGGTTGTGATAGGACCGAACAGGCAGTGAAATTGGAAGCATAGACATGTACATGAAACTTTCTCAACCAATCAAGAAATTTTAGTATTGGAGCTTCAACCAGCTTCTTCTTTAGGAATTCAAAGGATTCCTGGAAATCTTGGCTCCATATAAACTCAATTTATTTTCCTAGAATTTCATCCATTGGAAATGCGATGTACGAATAGTGGTGTATAAAATTTATATAGTATCCAATGTGCCCCAGGGAAAATTTTGATTTGTTTTTGGTTCACATGCATCTTTAAGTCGAGAATAATTTTAATCTTTTTCATGTCAACCTTTACTCCATATTTACATACCACATGTCCTAACAAGATTCCAATTGGTTTAGCGAATATTCATTTATTTATGTTTAACGAGAGTTGGATTTTCCTACATCATTCTAGCATAAGCCTAAGCCATTGTATATGATTCTTAAATAGGTTGTATATTATCCAGTCGTGAAAGTAGACAACCATAGTTATATATATTCTTGAAATGCTTTAACAACTATTCTAGAGAATACTAATGGTGCATTTTTCAGTCCAAATGGCATGACTCTGTAGGATAAGGATCTGAATTGTAAGATGAATGTTGTCTTTGGTTGATCTTCTTTTTCTATCGACACCTGATTATAACCTGAGAATCCATCTAGAAATGAGTAGCATTTGTGGCTCGTGACTTCATTAATGATTTCATCAGCAAAGGGGGTAGGAAACAGATTTCTCACAGTACATTTATTGAGTCCCCTGAAATTGACATAGATTCTTAGCCACTTGGGGTCATGTTTCTTTGGTTGCACCACCATGGGGCTTTCCCATTCTTCTTTTTCAATCAGGTGAATGATACCTACTTCTATCATTCCTTCGATCTCTTTTTGAACGATCGACTTATATTTATGAGCTAGTTTGTATGGTCATTTTTTGATTGGTTTTACTCCTAGATTGAGTTCGATCTTCATCTCTCCCATTTCTTCTAAAATTCCTTTCAATTCCTTGTAGTCACGGGCAAAAACTTTTTGATATTATCTTAGCAGGTTGACTATGTCAGCTATTTTCTTGTTTATCCAATAATCACCTATTCGAACCATTTTTGGGTGATCATCATTTTATATGTCGAATTATTTTGTTTTAATTTCAACCTCAATCCATTCTGGTGGTTTTTCTTTGTCAAGATAGAATTCCCCTTCTTAGATTTTTGTGAAACTTTCTGGGAATTCGAGTTGTTCCCGATCTTCTTTTTGTTCAATAGCTATATTGAATACTGATTTCCCATGATTTTTCAATGTTGGGTGGTCCTTTTTCCACTGAAATATTTGTCATGGGAACCTTATATTTTCCATGTCGAGTCTTTGTACCATCGAGACTTCCTTATTTTCTATCGACACAAGGTTGCAAGTCGATGTCAATCCTAAATTCATCTTCATCTTCCCTTTTTTTGTCTGTGCAACTGGTGTTGGATTTTCTAAGAAGTTTTTGATTTCTTGTACTACTTCTTTTAGGTTTTCTTCTTCTAGATTAAATTGAAAGTCTTGCACAAAATTTTGTTTAATTTCTTCCCAATTTACCGTATGGTCATAGGCTTCTTCAATATTATACCATTTATTTGGTATCTCATCTAACTTGCTTGGAAATATGTGGGTCCTTACCATTTCGTCTCTATAACCTATCCTTCGCCATTCATTTTCACATTGTTGAATATGCTCTATTGGATCATACTGAATCCTGAAAATGGAGATATAAGCTACTTTTGACATATTCTGCTCTTTGAAACGTTCGATGAAGTATGTTGACACAGTCATCCACATTTGTAACTTGGGGGAGTATGTTGTTGAATGTGTCATATGGATTTCTACAGGATGATCCCTTTAATGTTATCTTCAACACGGGTTCTCATGTTCCATTCTTCAGTCCCTTGATTGGACATTCGAACTTTCTCCTTGTTCCAACTAGACCGTCGACTTCCGAGTTGACTAGTCCGTCGTCCTCTGTTTCGACTAGTCCACCAACTGAAGACTCTCTGAATTCTGACCAACCTGTTGACGTGAACCAAATTCCATATGTTTTTTTTCTACCCCAATGGGATTGCAAGACAATTAAAGTTGTTGGAAGTTATGTTAGAGATGTCTCCTGCGAACAACAGACTGGAATTCAAAAGCAGCATGCCAGTGTTTCCTTGATGACTCACGTACTTGAAACTTTTGAATATGTTACCTACTTTGATTTTGAAGGATGACCTGAATGTGAGCAGGTCAAGAAGATAGAAGTTGATTCTTTGTCGAAGAATCACACTTGGGAATTGGTTCCCCGACCGCAAGGAAAGAACATTGTGAAGTGTCCATGGGTCTACATGGCTAAATTTACCTTTGAAGTTGTTGTTGGGAAACATAAAGCACTTCTTGTTGTGAAGGGGTTATCTCTATGAAACGGCATTCACTACATTGAAATATTTTCCCATGTTGCAAAGATGAACTATGTTTGATTGATTCTTTCCCTTGTTGCTCATTTTGGATGGAAAATTCATCAAATAGATGTGAAGAGTCATTTTCTTCATGGAGACCTGTCTAAATAAATTTTCATGGAACAACCACCCATTTTTGTGACAGATTCAAATTTGGTTTGTCAATTCAAGAAGTCACTTTATGGTTTGAAGCAAGTCCCCTGAGCCTAGTATGCTAAGATCGACAATTTCTTCCTTCGACTTGGTATCAAATGTTTTGAATCTGATCACAACATGTATGTTCTCCACACCAATGGAGACACTCTTTTGTTATTGTATATGCCGATGATTTACTCATTACTGGAAATAATAATGATCTCATACTTATATTAAAGAAACAACCTGTTTACTCCTTTGATATGACATATCTTGGTACTCTGCATTATTTTTTGGGTCTTCAAGAATTACCACTTTGTGATGGATTTTTCATTTCTCAGTCTAAATATGTGATGTATATGTTGAAACATTTTAATATGGCTGATTTTAAGCCTTGTGATACTCCTTTTCAGTCTAGAGTGAATCTCACTAAAACCTTTCAAACACCAGCAGTTGATGCTACACTTTATCGACAATTGGTAGATAGTCTTATTTATCTTATTCATAGTCAAACTGACATTTCCTTTGTTGTTAGTGTGGTTTCTTAGTTCATGTAGGACCCCAAATAAATCCACTGGAAAGAAGTCAAACTAAGTGTTCTCTATTTAAATGGTACCACTCAATTTGGTATCAAGTATTGTTGAAGTTCAGATTCACTAGTCGACTACACCAAATCTGACTGGGTTGGTGACAATGATGATCAAAAGTCAACTTTTGCCTATGTGTTTCACTATGGCACTAGACCTTTGGTGTGGCCATGCAAGAAATAGAGGGTAGTCTCTTTGTTTACTACATAAGAAGAATATCATGGCATCATTCAAGAAGGTATTGAAGCGGTCTAGATTCGTTAAATTTTGGGAGATCTAGGCCTTCCTGTTCAAACCTCGACTACAATCTATTTTGATAACCAAAGTGCTATTCAAGGTGTTGAAAATCATGTTGCTCATAGTAATATGAAGCATGTTGATCTCTATGCTCACTATTTGATACAATTTTTTCATGAGAACATTTTCTCACTTGAATATTGTAGGACAAAAGATCAAGTTGTTGATATCTTCATTAAACCTTTATCTGAAGCCAATATTATCAAGCTTTGAACAATGCGTGGGCTTCATGAAGCTGAAATTATGGGGGGGGTTCCTAGTGACATATTTTTTTCTCCTGAAACTCCAGAGTTGTGTGTTGATGTGGGGGTTGTTGGAACATCAATCATTGATGGTTCATCACACATATCCTGGGTTCAGTCGATCGAGAGGTCAACGTACATCTAGATACATTCAGTCGAGTAAATGACCAACACACCACACCAGTCATTCGAGTAGTCGATGCGTGTGTCAGTCAGATAGTTGAATAGTAGTCGAAGATAGTCAGGTGGTGGATTGAGCAGCATAGAAATTGACTATGAGTTGGACAGATAAGCAGTCGGGTCAAGCACCATTTTTTAGATGAATCAACGGAGCAGAATTTGTAAATTCAACTTGAATAGATGATAGTTACATGTGGACAAGATATTCTGAACTTTTTGGAAATTGGTTAGATCTTGAGACTATAACAAGAATGTTGGACATTGGGTTCAACACATCCTGCAAGTTTCGCGACATGGGTTAACCCCCTCTTGTGGATCCTAACTCCAGTGATTGTGGAGGATACTAACACTTGCAGGTTTTGGTCTAACGACAATCGTAGTCCACCAAATGGTATTAGAGAGACAAGTATCGAGTTTGAAACTCACTTGGAACGCACTAGGGGGGATACTTTTGGACATTGAATTCAGTATTTCCCATGAGTTTCGTAACATGGGTTAACCCCCTCTCGTGGATCCTAACTATGATGATTGTGGCGAAGAATAACGACCGCGAGTTTCGGTCTAACATCAATCGCAGTCCAACAAAGAAGACCCCTTGGGTCATTCAAAACAAGTGATCATCATATTGTGCCATAGATCATGTGAATCGAGATGTGCAATAGAGCATGTGAATCGAGATGTGCAACATGCACTATGATGTTTAGATCACAGTGTGCCCTGTTCAAGTGTTGTTACGATGTCTTTAGACACCACCTATATCTTTGAATTTTTTGTTCCTCTTTGATTATCTACATTATTGTATCCTCTGTTTCATGTTTTGTTCCACCCTATTCCCCAACAATATGTTTAGAATGGCATTTTGTATCCATTGGTCCAATTTTTCCAACTCGTTAAGGTAATGTTCCCATTGTTGGAATATAGGGTAGGAGTTTTTCCACCTTTCATTTTTCATTATGAATGACCTATTATAAAATTTCCTTGGGGTCAACCCCACTTACTAGTGACACAAGTATTTCTAGTTGAATTTAAGTGTCATTCAGTTCATGGTAAATCCTACTGCCATGGGAATCCTAGATAGCACCTTGATTTTCCTTTTGGTGCCCTCGCTAAAGTTTGTATTAGGCTTGGGAGTACTTTTATTCCCTCCATGAAATTGAATTGAAACCTCATATCCTTCTCAATATTATTCTGTCTATTTTTCTATGGGGGTCCCATACTTATGAGTTAAGTAGTAATATTGTATTTTATTCCACTACTTGTGATTTTGACCTAATGTCGATTTTAGATTGTTACTCAACCATTTGCTTATGCATTCTCATTACTTTCTATCCTTGCATGTTTTTCCTTTTCAATTTGACAATTGTACCCTGGGAGGAAACATTCCCTCAAGTGTCCATATCCCGCACATTCTCCCTTGCATTAATCATAGGTATGTTCCTCACGCTTATAACTAGTTTGCTTTCCTGTGACACTTGTTTCCTCTGTGTATTTTAGCATTCTTTTATTTCTTTTCAAGATTTCCAATATGAAAAGGAAACAAAAATAAAATAATAAAAAAGTAGTGTGGGAATGAGTCTTCTTTACCATTATTGGAAGCAGTCAAGCTGCCTTTAAACAAAGCACAAAATATAAAGTATAGTCTCAACAATTTGGGTTAGTACAATTTTAGAAAAGTGAACCAGTTACACAGAGCTTTTACTTCTTCGGATATTATTCTTATAGTCATTATGGATATTATGTCATTGCCTCAAGCATCACAAACTTATCTCAATGTTCATTTACATTCCATGCTTCCTAAGTCCCATATTGTCTCGTTTTCTTTTTTAGAGGAAGTTTTAGCCTATGTCGCCCATTCCACAGAATTATTGGCTTTCAAAGTCGGCCTTCCTACATGTCAAGTACGTCTCATAATCAAAACTATATTTTTCCTTTACTCGTGTTGATATGGAGGTTCCCCATTGACTTCCTATCGGTGGGTTGATCTCTTATCAATTGTGACAAATTTCTCAAAGAGTTTGACCTAGAGTGGTACCCTGGCCCTATTTACATCATTGATAGGTAACCTTGTGCTCAACAGATGACATTCCATAATTGGTCATTGACTGATTGGTTTCCCTTGTGTTTGAACATGAACAATATTCACACATTGAGATTCATGTGGTACCTTGAATTCCATTTGTTCCCATTGGCGGTTTACTCACCTTTGTCAACAGTCTTCATTATTGTTTGTTATTCAAAGGGTCTCTTTTATGCACTATTTATATCTAGTGCACATAAGAGACATACTTTTTGGTGGTCCTTTCAATCTTTTGTTTGATTTCTTCCAAACTTTAGGCCTTCTCCTACTCCTCATGTTGGTTGATTGTTATAGCAAGATTTGCCTCACCCTATGTAATCTTGCACAGGAGGCTTGTTTCCATTTCCCTATGCATACTTGAAGTCCATTTTTGCAAATCCCAGAGCTAAAAACATTACTTTTCCACACATACGCGCCCTGCCTATATTACAGCATGCATATACTTAATTTGCACCACTACAACCCGCATACATTGGGAAATATGCCAAAAATTAAAAAATGGTGTCGGGTTTCCATGTCACGTCATGAGATCAATGATCCTTGGCCTTCCATATACTAGAAATGTTCCTAATCATCCCTTAAGTTCCACTTGAAGGATATAAATGGGCCAAATCCGAGCTATGGAAAAGAGGAGAAAGAATTCAACTTTGAGAGCAAAGTTACTCTGGAGAAATTATTCACTTCACATTGAGTCTGCATCCCTTTGTCCTTTAAGTCTGAACACATTGTTCAGCCCCCAATCTCTTCCCTTATTCATTGAGAACTTCATTGTCTCTCTTATATGAGCTTGCCTTTGGTGGAGGATTGAAGTGGTGGAGGCCCAGCTGGAAGGAACTTAGTTTCTCAATTCTGAATGATGTCGACACGAAAGTTTGTAACTCATTCACTTCTGTTGATTATATCTTAATAGAAATACTCTTTTCTCATCCAATTAATATCTCACAAATATTTGAATTATTATTCCATGGGCATGTTTACTATCAATGTTGATGGATTATGCTATCGAATGTGCTAACATTATATATTATCACCATATGCTTGTGTTTCTTGGTTGTTGTGGACTAGTTGCAGGTTTATTGCTTTGGATCAAGTGCTCAACAGTGGACTTCATCGAACGTCTAGACGAGGTAGGATTCTTATCTTGTCTTATTAGCATATTTGTTTATATAGCATACTTGAGATTAGAGTTGATTTTTGTAGTCATTTCCATCTGTTTTGGTTTAACCCTAGCCATAGAGAGATTTTCCTCGTAATAGAATTGGCATCCATATTGGGGAAAGAATCTTCTTTTTCGGGGTTTGGAGTGTTTTTCTCCTTAGATTTCTCTCATCCGTATTGAGTTTCTTGTCATATGATTGCTTGAAATCCTCTGTTCACTCTAAGTCTGATTTTTTCAGCCTTCTCCTTATCCTAGTTGTGTTTTGAGACATATATGTGGTTGTTTGCTTGACAGATGCGTACATATGCGTGTTGTACTTCTGCAAGTTGCGTACATATGTAGTTTTCCCTTGAACAATCGTGTACATCAACCTTTGTTGCTTGATTGTTGGGTTTAGTGGTTCTTGGGTAGGTTTTGATGATTGTTGAGTCTTCTTGGGTCTGTGTGGTGACTGTTAAGTGTCTGTGGGATGACAAGAAACCTGTCTTTGGTTGAGTTTTTGGGCGGTGCCTTTCTCATCATCTTTTCATTTTGATTTTCCATGCACCTTGGGCTGGTTGTTTTTCTCCTTGATATTCTACTTGGGTTTTCTATGTCTATACATAGTAGAGTCTTTATATCAAGTTGTTGTTCAGTCCTTGCATTTTCATTCTCTTATATTGAAAATACAAAACTATTAGGTATTTTACATTGATTGGTATTTTTGAGTCTATCATTTATCTTAGTGCATGTAAAGAAAGATTGCATTTTATGTAGAATTGCATAATTGAATTGAAAATTGCATTTTTGAGAAGCATATCATTTGTTGGAAATTGAATTCAGGACTTTGCATTGTATTCATATTCATTTATTTTACTTGCTGAGTCATAACATCACTAGTTTCATGACTGCACCTTTTGAGTAAGAACGACCACTAAAATTAACGCTATAATTTAAAATTGATTAGTAACGAATTTATTTTCTAGGGTGCACAAACTAGCTTAGGATTTAGAGCCTTGGAATAGGATTTTGTGAGTAAACTTCTCCAAGGATATTAAATAAACTTATGTGTCTGACTAAGGAAGTGGATAAATTCATTGTATAATCAGTAATATCAGGAGACTCTGCTTACACCGGAGTTAAGCACGAGGTCGCGTGAACTGGTATCCCCCTGATACCTTCTTAGCATTAGATATATTTATGGGGATATATTTGTATATGTGGATCTCGCTAGTGCCCTTACGTCCGTGGGAAGCAGTGCTTTCAAGGCTTTGCTACCCTACCCATACAATGGAACTGGCTTACGACTGTTCACATGTGCATCGGTTATACCATGGTTGCCTAGTTTCTTGACTTAGGTGCCACATAGGTTACTTGCAGGGGTTATTCTACAAGTACCCTGGATCAAATAAGGGTCTGATAGCACACAGCCTTTATGGAGGATTACCTCTCTGAGGGATTTGACCGACTGGTTGTTAAGCCCACGAGGGCCCTTATAACTGATTATGTTTCCTCCAATATTAAGTAGCAGAGTCTCAGGCCCTTCTTGGGTGAGGCATACCTACTTTAGAGAGGGGGTCCCTTTCAGCCACTTTGACCTGTTTGTGTGCATATTGGCTGCTTGATTATTTTTGTTGTGCTCTTTGATTACTAGTTGGCCTTAGGATTTGTTTTTTATATCTTTAATCTTGAGTCATTGTGGAGCCAAACCAACTTCTCCGCAGGTCTCACCGCTTGTTACAGTTACCATCGCATTTTGATTCTTTTCCTTCTAAAAGGCATAGATTTATTAAACATGGTACACACACCTCCACTTATTAGACTTATGATTCTACAAGGATGATTACTCAAATGAGTCATCAAGATACTGGGAGCCCTTCGACTCCCACGCCTACTATAGTTAATAGTACCCCTTCAACTCCTTCAACCACAATGGTTGTAGTGTCGGGGTCACCTATCCTCACCACTTCTCATCCTATAGTGAACAGTCAACCTATTTCCACGAACTTGTTTGGGTCACTTGGTCATTCACCAGGCTATAATGTTCATTCCATCTCTATGGCCTCTAGTCCCTTTTCCTATGGTATGAATAATTTTGCTTCACAGTTTTCAAACTCCATCCCAGTCGTTGGCCCTAATGCTAGAATTGCACTTGGGGGCACAAATCCTCCTTATACTCCATTCTCATTTGGTGGCACTCAGGTTCCTCAAATGACTACTACCGTGGGAGGCATTCCTTCTTTTAAACTCAGGTCTAATCCTATTAGTTCTGGATGGAGTAACCAACCTGGCAGACAAGCTATTGTTGATGGTTTGTCCTTTACACCCACCTCCTCTATATCGATTCTGACCAACATGTTTGGCATGATGAACCCACCTTTATCCTCTGGATTCACACCTAGAGGAGGTCAGTTTCACACCTTGGTAAACCCCCAACCGAGAGCCACTCCAACTGAGGACGGTTTTTATAACCCTCATCAAAACATTCCTACTGGAATGATGCCTAACCAACCCCTTATGAATCAACCCGAAGAAGGGTATTACAATACTGGAAAGGGCCATGGTGCTTACCACAACCCTGGATGGGATACAATTCCCCAACCACAATCTTTTCAAGGAACTTGGGGCCAGATGTCGCAACCTCGTCTCCCTTTTCTGGCCACGCTCAATCTACCATACTTGTCTAAGTTGATGAATGACCTTGTGTGTCATGATCCTACATGGATCCCCACTCCCACCAAGCTTCCTTCAGATATTCCAAAATTCGCAGTCAAGAATGGCGAGGATCCTAGTGATCACGTCACCACCTTTCACCTATGGTGCTCTTCAAATTCCCTTAGTGACGATTCCATTCAGTTAAGATTTTTTCAATGCACCCTCATGGGGATTACCACAAAATGGTATATCGAGCTACCTAGGGGGGCATATGATACCTTTAGTCAGATGGTTTTAGTCTTCCTTAACCACTTCCAATTGCCAGTTTGTTACGATGTTGGCATAGAAATTTTGTCAACCTTACACCAGGACAAAGCCACTCATATCTTGGATCACATCCAGGGGTGGTGTAGATGGAAGAGGTTGATCAAGACCTACATACCCCTAGAGTTCTTGCTAGAGTGGTTCCTTAAATCTCTACAACCTCCTATTTCGAAGGATGTTGCTACATCTAGGGTTACATCTGAGGAAGAAGCGATTTTCAAAGCCCATCAGTTAGATATTATATATGCTCAGTCTAGGATGTTATACGAGATTCTTCCTATCGCACCGAGGTCAAACTATGACCCTAGACAAAAGCTTGGACCTCATGTCGATGGCATTGTAGGCTCCGCCAATGTGAAATCCACAGACTTGGTGACAAGCCATTTGAAAGAGTTGTCTCTAAACTAGTCTGCAGGAGGGCCAGCTTTGTCTATGTCTTCCAATCCCACTTAGTCGGCGGATGTACATTATGTGCAATCATCGACCATCCCAAATGGTAACCAACAACCAGGTAGGAATAATAAGAAAGGACGTAATAATAATCATAAGGGTGGGAATAATAATAAACCCAAGGACAATGGTAATAATGATAAGATGAATAATAATGTTGGTGAGGGAAAGAGAGAAAGGTGCAAGGTGAAGTTTCCCTATAATATTTGTACAGATGATCACCTTACTCATTTATTCCCCAAACTTTCAGAAGCTCCCAAGATCTTATCTTTACCACTCGTCATGCTAACGAATCCTTTTCCACATAACCAGCACTTGGCCTTGAGCTCCTCAAATGCCAGAAATGTGGCGAGTGGGAGTCAATACCCACCAGTACAAGATGGTGACCATTTATGCATCAATATGGTCAAATATGAAGTTAATGTAGCCACCTAATCTTGCGATTACAGTTCTCCACAAACTATACCTAGTCTAGAGTCTCCTCCTCCTCTGGAGATGCCCTTGCAGATCAAAAAACCAGAGCCATCGCCTTGTATTTAGAAAGGAGTAATCAAGAGCTCTACCCACAATCCTAATGCTAGAGCCACCCATAATTACTCTATTATTGAGGACCTAGTCAAACCCCTTGTGCGATGTCAGCTATGGAGGTACTCTAGACATTTCCTTCATAGAGGAATTCCTTGATATTTGCGTTAGGAGATCTAGATCCCAGTGGCTCGAAAGTTATCAAGTTTGACGTCACATATGTGAATCCTTGCTTGCCTTACCATGTGGCATTCCGAATCCACGTAGGTTACTTGAAGTATACCATCAAGCGTACTATTGTTGATGAAGGTACTACAACATGTGTGATGTCCCTAGTCTATTGGAAATCCCTCGACTCTCCAACTCTCTCTCAGTATCCAACCATGTTGAATGATTTTGACGGTCATTCCTTCCACCCTCACGGTATTCTTTCTTCCTTTCTGGTCCAGTTAGGTGGGAATATGGTAGAGGTGGATGTCGAGTTGGACGTTGATGTCCCCCTTGATTATAACTTGTTACTAGGACATAATTGGACTTATGCTATGACTGCCATCATATTTTTCGTCTTACGTACTCTTTGTTTTCCTCATGATGGGAAGATCGTGACGATCGATCAATTGTCCTTTGCGTATGCTAGCCCTAGTGCATCTATTGGACCGTCGATCCCCATGGTCAAAAATTCTCAGTTGGCAACTGAGAATCTCGATGTCGGAATGTATTCATCCCTTATGGGTACCTTCGACTTCATGAAACCGGTTCACCATATTTACGCCATGTCCAGTAGGCCTGTTTCGTCAGAGAGGTTTGTTCCTTTCCACACTTCCTATTTTAATGATCCTTGGACCCTACCTTCCTTGACTGCATCTTGTGAAGGTCAGTCGCATGATGGAATGGCCATGCCATTATCGGCAGTAGAGATAGCGTATCAATTTGTTCTTGACTTTTTCGTCGATCTAGATCCTATTGCATCACAGATGGATGAGGAGGATCCTATTCTTAAGCTCGTATGGTCCACTTCGTCGTATTTCTCACATGACTGCCTCGATGATACTTTTCCCTCAGATGAAGCTATCATCTAGGCCATGAATGGTTCTGACAAAACTTGGGATGATATGCATCATCACTTTTATTTTCTCCCAGAGCTTGCTAGAATTGAACAAGATGACTTTAGATCTACTCTGAGCGAGATAGTCGGTCATGTCGTAGTTCCTCTTGATACGCACAACATTTATGCCGAAGGAAATATGGTGACTATATCCCCTACTATCGCGATCGATGTCTCTCGTACCCCTGGAAAGATTGAAAATGTACACATCGGTGCAGATTGTTCACCAGAAGAAATCATGATCTACACGGAACTCTTCAAGGAATTCTGAGATGTATTTGCTTGGTCATATGAAGATATGTCAGGAATCGACCCTTGAATTGTCTAACATGAGATTAAAACTTACTCGGATGCTAACCTTGTTTGACAACGTCTTAGAGCTGTCAATCCCCGGAAGGCCCCTACTATTAAGGTAGAGGTAGAGAAACTACTTAATGTTGGATTCATCTACCCAGTTCCCTTGACTGAATGGGTATCCAATCCTATTCGTGTGAATAATAAGCAAGGAACCATCCATGTATGCATGGATTTTCATGACCTGAACAAAGCCTTTACTAAGAATAACTTCTTGACACCATTCATCGATCAGATTCTCGACAAGTGTGCGAGAAGCAAAGTTTTTTCTTTCATGGATGGATTTTCAGGGTATAACCAAATTCAAATTAAACCTGAGGATCAACATAAGACGACATTTATCTGTCCTTGGGGTACTTTCACATACTGAAAGATGCCTTTCGACCTAAAAAACGTCGGAGCAACCTTCCAAAGTGTTATGACCTTCGCATTCCATGATCTTAAGAATATAGTTGAAGCTTATATTGACGATATTGTTGCTCACTCTTGTAAGAGAGTGGATCACCCTAAGAACCTTCGGAAAGTTTTTGAAAGATATCGTCATTATCACATCCAGTTGAACCCTCGTAAATGCATATTTTGCATTAGGTTTGGATGTCTTCTAGGATTTTTGGTCTTTAAGACTGGGATCATGGTATATATGTTAAAGGTTGAGGAAATACTTCGATTGCCTCCCCATGCACTATTAGACAACTTCAAGGTTTACAAAGGAAAACTAACTTTTTACGTCGGTTTATAGTAAACTATGCCAATATTACTAAGGGTTTCATGCGTCTCTTGAAGAAGGGCACTCCTTTTATCTTGAATGAGCGAGCCTAGGAATCCTTTGATGCTTTGAAGAAATCCTTGGTATCGACGCCTCTACTGAAGCCTCCTGACTACAGTAGATATTACTTGCTTTATGTCACCGCATCCAAAGAGACAATTGTTATGTTCTTGGTTCATGAGGATGATGAGCTCCACGAGCATTTCATATACTATCTTAGTCAAAACTTAGTTGGTCCTGAGCTCAAATATTCTCACGTTGAAAATCTAGCTTTGGTTGTTATTCATGCAGTCCAACGATTACACCATTATATATTTCTTTGCAAAACTACTATGCTTGTCGATGTCAATCCATTTCAATATGTCCTTACCAGGTGCATCATAGGGGGAAATCACAATAAATGGATTGTCATTTTACAATAATTCGATCTCAATTTCGCTTCTACGAAATCTAAGAAATCACTATTCTTTGCAGAGTTAATATCCGACTTCCCACAATTGTACGAGGATGTTATTCATGTTGAATATTTTGTGGATGAACACATTTTCCTTGTCTCTTCTTTCGACCCCTGGTATGGAGACATTGTTCTCTATCTTTAGACTTTGAATTTCCCTCGGCATCTCTCGTGAGATGATCTATGATGTATACGATACCAAGCTAAGAATTACCTTATCATCAGTGACACTCTGTATCATCAAGGAATAAAAAATACCTTACGTCATTGTTTAACTCATGAAGAAGTCGAGTCAGTTCTAAATAATTGCCACAATGGGGATTTTGGTGGTAATCTATCTGGGCTTGTGACAACTCAGAAAATTTTGTGAGCCAGTTATTTTTGGTCGTATATCTTTAAATATTGCATTGAAGCGATTAAGAAGTGTAACCCCTGCCAGGTGTTCACTTGGAAAATGCGTTCGCATCTAGCCCCTCTCCATTCAGTCATTAATGTTGGTCCCTTCACCAAGTGGGGGGTGGACTTTGTGTATTGCAACCCAAATTTGGTTGGGGGGCATCAACACATTATCGTGGAAGTAGACTACTTTACTAAGTGGGCCTAGGCCATGCCTATAGTTAAATCTGATGGGAATGCTATCCCCTTCTTCATATTCAATCAAATTATCGCCAATTTTTTAATCTCGAGTGAGATTGTCACGAATTATGGAAGTCACTTTCAGAATGAAATGATGGAAGAGATAGCATCCAAATAGAGGTTTAAGCATGGTCATTCTTCCCCTTACTACCACCAGGTAAATGGACAATGTTGGCACAAGGGCAAACCCAGGGTTCATAGCTACAACAATGCACCAACAAAACCCTAACTACCGACCCTTTTGGTGACACCTGTGAAGCAGATGAAGTCTCACCCGAGGTAGAGGCAGGGGTGGTTGCAGGACTCAGATGTCTGCAACCTTAGCTGAGACACAAATCTGTGATTATAACACTTAACAGAGCACTTAGCATTAAACATTCATCAATATTCAATTCTTCATAACAGCATAGACAAACCCTAATTACATATCATCACAGTATCCAACTAGATCTAGCATCTAACAACACTTAGCATGATGAAAGAGATTAGGTATTAATAGATTCAGCACTAAGCATATGTATATCAGTCAGATCTAACATTCATCTATATCATAGCAAGTTACACATAAACACATCAACACATTGCACAAAGCAAAGCAACATAGCATATACATGGTTCACCCCCCCCCATGGGGCTACATCCACCAACTCTTCTTTGTTACAGGTATGAACTAACTGAGAGGGGGGGGTGAATCAGTTAGTGTATATTATTAACCATTTACTCTCATTTTTAACTTTGAATCATGAATCTTAGTGGCAGTG
>JASDQU010014147.1:42448-59501 GCA_032191745.1 Picea mariana
AGTTGTAAATTGTATTGTTATTGAAGACTCATATGAGTTGTTCCATTAGGTTTGTCTTCTATGTTCTTTGTTCAATTCTTCATCTTGTTTGAACATATTGCTAATTTTAAGGATTAAAATTTTCCTTTGATTGACAGATTCTCGATGCAATAGAGGATCTGTTGTAAGCTTACCTATTTATCATTGTTTACTATTCAGACACATCTAAGTTTTATTATTCTTCTTGTTTGAATGTATTGTTGATTTTAAGGATTACGATTTTCCTTTCATCGATAGATTCTCGATGCAGTAGAGGATCTGATGTAAGCTTTCCTATCTATCGTTGTTTACTATTCTGACACATCTAAATTATCTTTGCAAAGCGTGTTGGACATAGTGTCATTGATGTCAACATTCGATATCATTGATGTGATGATAAGTTGAGATAAAATCTTAGGAGGGTTAGCGAATGAAGATCAGAGATTAGAAGAGATGGAGAATGAATTTCAGAAGAAATTGTTGGAGGACTAGTCAACAACATATAATGAATGATATAAAATAGTTGGACGATATGCAGAGATTAAAGCTGAAGAGAGTTAACGAATGAAGATCAAACTAAGTAGGTATGACGCAATGAAATTTAGATCAAATCAAGATCGTTGATGTGCAATCGCCAGATCAACAACATGGATGAATTGTGAAGAGTGAAAGAAGAATTAAATTACTCACTAGTTACAATCCCACAATTGGTCAAGACCATCAGATATTATAGCTTCAAAGATTGATGACTGTGGTTGATCCAACAAACGATATGATTAAGTCACATTAAGTCGTGACTGTCGGATGTGAAATCACTAGATGAACAATAGGGATAGATTGTAGAGATAATAATAAGTATTGAACATCATGTTATTTCCAATCCCGCAATTAGTCAGGACCGTCAGATCTTATAGCTTCAAAGATCGACGATTGTGGTTGACTCACCAACAATGCACAACTTCAAATTGCAGAGTTTAGGTGTCGAGTTAAATCACTTGCAAGTTGTGGTTCCACAATCATCTTCGTCCGTTAATCTGATTCAAGGAGTCCACATCGACCATTATATCAAATCAAGTGGAAGGGTAGGATAAGTAGGGAAAAAGGTTTGAGAATTCAAATAACCAAATACCTGTTGTTTGTTGGATCATTCTAAGTGGAAGGACAGGATAAAATAGAAGAGAAGCACCGAATATAGATCGAGCCATCGATCTAAGAACATGATCGACGAACAACATTTGGTTCATGTCAAAAGTTGTGAGGAGGTTACACTTTGGGGAATCTCACTTCGGAAGAATTGGCAACTTGAAAAGTTGAAATACTCGAAGTCCCGAAATTCAAAATGAATAAGGACCATCAAATTTGGAGGATATATGATGATTGTTGGATCAAGGTTGTTGGTCAGCAGATCACCTCAACAAGGACACATGGCATATCTACGTCGACAGACCATGTCAGTAAGAAACTATGACAGACCACGTCAGTAGTCCACATCAGCAAGGACACGTGTCACAGTAAGAAAATGACAAGTGTCAAGTTGAAATCAATATTTCAGGTACGTGCAAATTATGAATCTGAGTGACACATGGAAACTACTCGGCTTGTGACATGTGATCAAGTGACGTAAGAAAGTGACATCACTCTGGGAGTTTCCACCACTAGAAAATGACAAAATCTTTGAAGTTACGAAGGAAAAAACCCAAACGTAGACATGGTTCGTCCGATCTAAAGAAACACTTTGAGAGCATTCTCATCTGTCGATCTACTACAATGGAAGGATAGTGTAAGTGGAAATTATAACTAACAACAAGCGGTCTCCACCGTATTATGACTTACCATAGCAGGTGATCACTCCAGAGGAAAATGGAATGACATATATTCGAAACCTCTAAAGTCCCGAATGTCGAAGTACCGAAGTGGACATGGGTCATTTGATCTATAGAATACTTCGGTTGCATTCTACACCATTGATCAAAAACATAGTGGAAGGATAGCATAAGTATAATAGCTGAAGCCCCGAAGTAATCTGCGGCCATCCATCTCAATGCTTGAATAAGACCTAGCCGTCATATTAATCCTTGTAAGAATCAAATTTGACGATTGATTAGTTTCTGTGAAATAAACATAAACTGTTCGATCTCTTTGCGAAATATGATTCTAAAGTTTTGAAAGGTTTCAAGTCCAAAAAGTTTCGAAGGGAAAAGTGTCGAAGTTACGACAGTCATCCATTTCAGGAGGTTAAAATCGTGATCATTGATTCACATAAGTGCTCAAGCACTTGTCTGGCCTAACATCTAGTCAACATTGTTAGTCATACGATATTAGAGTTTTAAAAGAAAATTATGACACATCACTATAGTTGTTAAGCCTGTGGTTCTATAACACTTGGTCACATGTAATGGTATGAATGAAGTGCCTTCATAGAATTCGATTTCTGTGAAAATAGCAGAGATCTGGGATCGTGTTTAAAGGATGAAATTGATCCATATGTGATCAATTTACGAAAAACATTCATAGTAAAAATAATAAACTATGATTATGATTAAGTTAAATTAAGAGGTGTGATGGTCCAAATAAAGGGACGCATTGTATCACTCTCACACCATTTTGAAGAATATATAAACCAGGAAGAGTGTTGAGAAGAAATGTTTCTCTGTAGTCCAGATCAAAAGATCAAAAGCTTAAGTAGATTCCAGGAAGGAAATCTAAAGATACTTGTTCATTAAGGGTGGTTGGGTGGTGCAAGGGCAGGTTGGTGCCTGCAGAGGGAGTTGGTGCTTCCTTGTTAGTTGTAGCTGACTAAACAGGGGGTCGTATCCTCCTACCAGTTGGTGCTGGTGAACAAAGGGTGTGGGTGCATCATGATCAGTTGGTGTTGATCTAAAAGGAAGAATATCTTCCTTCTATGTAATATGTAAAACAAAATTTTGCAGTTAATAGAAAAGAGTTTGTGGTTTTCCCATTTGGGTTCCATGATAAAATATTGTGTTAAAATTTTGTTTACATTAATAAAAGAAAAATGATATAATAATTGTGTCACTGATTCATCCCCCCTCTTAGTGACAAGATCTGATCCTTCAATTGGTATCAGGACTCTTCACAAAAGGTTTAAATCACTTGAAGAGGAATATACATTAGAATGGATCAACAACTGAAGATGTCATAAAAAATCCCGCTATTTAATGGTGAAGACTGTGTCTTCTGGAGTGTTAGAATGAAAATCTATTTGATGTCCATTGGACTGGGAGTATGGACATTAGTGGAAAAGGGATATGATGCTGCAAAAACCACTCCCACAAAATCAGAAGACAAGAAAACTTTTTGGGACCATGCAAAGGATTTAAACACACTACAAGCTGGAATGAGTAAGAAAATCCTTGCTAAGGTACTAAACTATAATAATGCAAAACAAATCTGGGATAAATTGGAAACCATATATGTAGGAGATTCCAAGGTAAAGAGGGCCAAACTCTAGACTCTCAGAGTACAATATGAAGGTCTGAAAATGAAGGATGAAGACAATATCTCAGAGAACTTTGAAATAATTGATAATATTGTTAATGCAATCAGAGGATTGGGAGTAGAAGTGTCATACAATGAGCTAGTTGAAAAAGTACAAAGAACACTACCTATTCTATACAATCCTAAAGTGTCTCATCTCAAAGATCGGGAAAATCTAGATAAACTCACCATGGACTAATAGTATGGAATCCTCACTCCCTATGAGTTAAGATTAGGTCATGAGAACCTCCCACAAGGAGAGGAAGCCTTCAAGGTGCTCAAGAAAACAAAAGTTTAGAAGAAAAAACCTCAATCTAGCCATCATGAAGAATCTGATGTGGAAAAAGCCAATTTTATAAAGAAACTTCAGAAAGGAGTAGGGAAGTACAAAGGCAAGCTCCCTTTCAAATGCTTTAACTGTGGCAAGGTTGGCCACTTTGCAACCAAGTTTCCCTATCCCAAGGAGGAATCTGAGGATGAAGAAAAAAAAACTAAACAATACAAGAAGATGGAAAAACCCAACTACAAGAAAAAATTTACAAAAGAAAAAAAAAATTCTACTCAAAAGAAGAAAACAACAGTTCATCAGAGTCCAGTGATAGTCATGAATCTGATGATGATGAAGTCCTTTTTATAGGTATTGAAGAGTCTAAGAATATAGAATAAATTAAACATGAGAAAGAGTCAGAAGATGAAGCAAAATTTATTATGGAAGAAGAACTTTTCAGTGCCTTGGACGAGTTAAGAAAATACAAAACCAGATATAGACAACTGAAATTTTTTGTAGTTGAACAAAAAGAAAAACATGAATAGAAAGAAAAGGAGATGGAGAAACTCATGACCAACCTGAAAAATCAAATCCTAGAAGCAAATAGGATTGAAGAAAGTTTGGAAAAGTCTCTTAAAGAAAAACAAACAACCTGTGAAAGAATGGAGGCATAAATAGTTCACCTGAGAAAAGAACTGGATGCAAAGTTCATTCAAACAAAATATGAAAATAGTTCTAAAATATTAGATAAGATTATTACCACACAAAGGGATTCAGGTAATAAAAATGGAATAGTCTATTCTCAAGAAGAAAGCCAAGTTAATTCAAAATCTTATGGAGATACTCTCCTCAGTACATTCAAGAAGAAAAATGAAGAAAAGACAAGAAATGATCAGAACTCCAGAGGGTGACTTCCACCCATCAAGAAGGAAGATAAGACAATACCAAATAAGTTCTATCAAAACAGGTATCCTCGCATTTTCTTTGGTTATTGCTTCGCATGCTCTAATTTCGAACACAAAGCTATGAATTGTAGAGCATATATAATAAAAAATTGAGGGTTAAGAACTATAACCATAAAGATAACCAAGCAGTAAATCAAGTCAAAAGCAGAAACTATAACTCCTTTGCACCTCTACAAGAAGTGGACCTAGATTGATTCAAATGCCGTAACTATGGACATTAGGCCAGTAATTGCAAATTAATGGAAACCTCAGAACAACCAAGATTCATTAGAGAGCAAAAGAAGCTTTTGAAAGAAAAAACACCAAAGAAGGAATGTCTTATTGCCTTAAAAGACCAAGATAAAAAAGATCTCTGGTATGTTGACAGTGGGTTCTCAAAACATATGACAAGAAACAAAGACAAGTTTTTGAACTTACAGAAAAAAAAAGGAAAAGTTACATTCAGTGACAATGCTTCAGATAACATACTTGGGAAAGGCACTGTGAGTTTGGGAAAAGACAAAGCCAAGAATGTGCTACTTGTTGAAAAATTGAAACCTAGCCTATTAAGTGTCATCCAAACCTATGAAGATGAAGATGATGATGAGACAATTGGAACACAAGTAGAAGAATTAGACGAGATCAAAGAAAGGGAAGATGTTGATATGCATATGAGTGAAGATGAAGAATATATTCAATAAGATATAAGAGATGAATTCCCAACAAGAAACACAAAGACACCCTCAAGAATGAGTCAAAAGAATCATCCCGAAGAACTGATTATTGGAGATATGAATGATGGAGTGCACACAAGAAGACAACTAGTGTATCAAACATAAATAACATTGTTGTCACATATTGAGCCTAGCTCAATCAAATATGCATGTAAAGACGAGAATTGGGTCAAAGCTATGAATGAAGAATTGGACCAAATTGAAAAAAATCAAACTTGGTGTTGTCACAAGAGTTGACTCTGGCTGTAAAAGAGCCAAGCCTTAGCACATTTTTAAAGAAATAAATATTGTTGATAGATCAGTCATAGGAGGCTTTTAGAACTAGGTCTAAAATAGTCATTCCACTCATTTATAGATCAGAAATGAAAAGGGATGACCTTGTTTGTCTAATTCATTTTAAAATCATGAGGATGGATAGAAGATAGGGGATGAACAAAACTGAAAGAAAAAGCCAGGTATCTGGTCTTCCTTTCAATAGAAGAAGTAACATCAAACTTCAAATATCTGAACACAAGTCTTGTCTCACTCATAGAAAGACAGAGGAAAGGCTATTAACAAATAAAACTTGTAAATAAGGAAAAACAATTAGGATGCAGGTCTTGTTCTACTCACAGCAAAACAGAGGAAAAATTGCTCCTTAAGAAATGCTTTAAATTAGCTACAACAGAGGTAGTACTGAATTGTAACCATTACAAACTGAAATAATGAATGTAAGGAGGAAAGAGCAGTGATGAAAACTTCAGAAACAATAATACAGGAAGAAAACGGAATTAGATATTGACAAAGTATAGAATCTCTTGGCACTCTGTTCTATATTTGATAAAGAAAAGAATGCATTACAAACCTAGCCTCCAAAAATCTCTTGGGTTGTCCCCCCGCCCTTTGGTTCTGTTACATATATCATTCTTTTAAAGAGAAAAAATCTAAAACAAAACTCTTAGTGTTCTAGGAAATATGAATTGGTTCGTCTTCTAGACTCCGGGACTGCCAGATGTTCTGCCATTACTAACATTGGTGTGCGCTGGCAAAAAACTTGTTCAGGTACCCCTGGTCTCTGTCATTTCCATGTGTCAATGAATTCCAGCAACATGTGTCTAAAGTCGTTACTGTGAAGCACAAGTCGTTGGGTTAGAATATAGTCAAATCGAGGAGCCCATTTTCTTGACCCAAGCCGTGCTGTTGTTGAGTAATTCTCGACCATGAAGGAAACATAACGGGCATGCATGAAAGGATTTAAAGAGTCCACAACTTCATCAACGCTCTCATTAATAATCTCTGAGTATGAATTACCCTTCTTCCCTGAGATCTCAATCTGTGCCATCATCAATGCCACATAAACACCAACAGTAAATGGATAAAGAGGACCCAATTCATCAGCAAGCCTTACTACATGAACACGTTCCCCGACTTTCCACATTCTTGTTTCATCAATCTTACCCATGGGAAATGCTGGAAGCCCATCCTTTTCAAGAAACCGATGCCCTACCATGACAACACTCTGGATCTCATTGCCAGAAGCTACGTCCTTATAGCGCTTGTACAAAATTTCCATGCAGGGATAATATGAAGCACCGCATGCTGTCTCAAAATCCCTTCTTCCTTCTTCATTCAAAGAATTGTACATAGATAACATTCCCTTTGTCGAGACAGTTTTGGATATGATCCCAATTATTCCTTCCAAGGTATTTTTGTAAGCAAGTTCTTCATCCATTCTACCCTCGATATATCGTCTAAACAATGCCTCAACTATACCATGTACAGCTCCCAAAAAAATCCCTCACTCCCCAAAAATATCACTCCTATACTCATCCTCCAGGGTCGTTGCAAATGTAAACGGTGAACCCAAAGCAACTGACCATCCGAAAGCAATATTTGTTGCTCTCCCATCAACATCCTTATGAACAACAAAACTAGAGCTTATTCCTGCACCATTAATCTCCTGAACCTGGACATACCGCCATCTCACAGATGGTCCCATGCCCACATGACTGCAAATGTCCAAGTAAAAAATCCATGAGAGAGACTAGGTGTGCTGTTCGGTTTCATCGCAGAAAATATTTGCTTGTAATTATCTACCTGTAATGAATCAACTTTGAAAGATTCTTAGAGGCAACGCGCATTGGTGGAAATGATTAAGCCCTTCTGTGGGTTCGGATTCGGGGTTCTATGTAGCAACCCGCTGCAGTCTCTCAACAGAATGGGTCGAATAATGAAGCAACATGTTTCTAACGGTAGGTATCCTGTGTGCAATCCTACTATTCTGTCCATCTGTCTGGGTAATTCTAGCATGTAAAAAATGTCTCTCTGCCTTCTTAGGACGATTCTCTACCTCTTCCAATCTGACCCATGCTCTGTTTCTCTGATTATTCATTGACCTCGTTCTGACCTCTTTCTCTGCCAGTCTGGACAAGGTTTTTTTAGAGTAACGACTCTTGGCTTTCTTCAACGCGCATAGATTTCTAATCAAAACCCTAATTTTCCTCACGTCCACATGAAGTCCTAATGCATGCAACCAACGAGGCATTGCATTCGAGCGATCGACGTGAAGAATCTATTTCCAAAGAAATTTTACAGCATCATTTGAATCTCATTCCGGGACTAGATAGGAAAATGAACAATTGTGCTGTGAAATCCTTGCCATGCAAGATCATGAGTGTAACGATCTTGGTGTCGAGAGATATGGTCCAATTCAAAGTTTAAAAACATATTTTCGAGTCCCAACACTTTGTTTTTATACAAAATACGACACAAATGACACCAAAGATCAAAATTCTCGGATGGTTGAACTGTTTCGAACGAGCTTTTCTCTGTAGCAATTTTGGCCACAGATTTGAAATATTTTCGGTACAAAACGAAGAAATTTAAGGTTCCTATGATTCTTACCATAGCAAACTCTGAAGGCGGCTCGACATCCTGATCAACTACATCTGCATGGGAAATTCGTGTATCTATGTGCGGTGGCATCCTAGGCCGAAACCTATAGTGTCATGCACCAATGAGAAAAATGTAATAGAAAATTGTTGGTGCAATGAGTCGATGTCCAGAGAAAAACAACCCACACTCTTTGCCAATTTTCATCCTTGAAGATCCTGATTTCGATAGCTTCCTTCTGAATTACGTTTTTCTTCTTTGGTCTAAAATTTTGGCTCATAACTTGGCTGGTGCAACTCAGAGCTTGACTGTAATTCATGTAAGTGTTCACCATTACACAAAAAACAATAGTAACAATAACAGATGGCAGCATCATGGACAGAGGCACCTTATCAATTCCCTTCCTTACTTTGAGCCATTGAGAAATAATGGGATACAGTATCCCCGAACTCCACATGCCACATAACAATTCTCCACATATATAATTTAAGGATTATGTACCTCCGTTTATGACAAGTGTTGCTGCAGTCATTGTCGCAACTGAGAACATCATGACCCGCATTACCAGAGAAATGAAAAGAGGCGATGCAGTTATTTCATAGGGGCTTGCATTATCTGTTTCTGAACTCTTGGGTGTGACTGAAAACCCTGTCTTTTACAATCCAATAGATATGAAGAATGCTTCCAGAGTGCCCAATAGGAAACAAGATGTGTTTGATATCCACCAAAACTACTCGTCATTCCACCATTGTTAAAAACTTCCATGACTAGCCCACCATACCACAAATTTTTATTTGCCAAATCTCTGTCTTCTCGTATGAAATAACAAGAAATATCTAAGAATATTCGTTGATCCTCCTCATGGAGTTTGTCATAACTAATTCTAAGTATTTGGAGAAGTTTTAACATTTCAATAGGTGTGATGTCATCTAAAGTGTCGCATTCGAAAAAAATCAACTCTTTTAACCCTGTTAGAACCACGTTGTATTTCCGCATCTGCTCGATGGTGATTGTAAAGATGGCATGTGAATGACTGGAGTGTGAATTCCTGTTTGTGCTTTTAGTTGCTCGAGAATATGATCCCTGTGCTAGACATGCAACCATTTCTTTCTGAGTGCTAACATCTATCTCCGTTACACCAGCAAGCGTTATAACCCCATTTGAATTCTCCCGAATTTGTATGGGTGACTTTCCAGGGACTGTTCACTATTTCTGGCTTTGTTGCAGATGGAAAATTAGGATCAAGCAAGTCATGTGCTTCTTCTTTCATAATCTCAATGAAGGAAACCCTTATCTGAAATTCGGCTTCATGCTTTAGGCCTTCAATCTTCTTGAATATTGTCTCCATAACATGAGGAATAATTCCTATTTCACCACCATCACCATAACCAGTGCCCATGGCATATGTCTTTCCAGAACCAGTCTATCCATATACAAGAATCGTAGCATTGTAGCCATGGAACAAACCATCAACAAGTGGAGCAACACATTCTTCAAAAATGGCTGATGAAGGAGATCCAGTGCTACCATGTACATGATCAAATGTAAATGAATGAGAACCAATTTGTACCTTGGGCAGCACAATCAATTTTGATATATGTTACAACATAGGCTCTATCTAGGGATGGTGCTTTCCTGAAAGTGCCAAGAATAGTAGACCAAGTGCCTTCATCCATTGGGTGACCCAAAATCAAACTCTGAACGCTGTTACTTTACTTGCATATTTTTGGAATGAAAACCTGCTTATTCATCCATTGGGCTATGGAGTTGTAATGCTTTAAAACAAAACCATACTAGATTCAAAACTGAACTGAAAAACATATTGAAAACCAGCGATGTAATCTAATGCTTGATGTCAATCTTATTTATATACATCACCTACTCTAACCACTGGAAAATTTACACTGAATCAAATGATACGAAAATGCCAGTGAAACCAATCCAATAATTGTCTACTTATTTGAAATTTTCTCACACTTTCTTTGGGCAGGATGAAAAAGGAAACTGACAACTCCCATATGACCTGTTGGTGCTCATGGATTTTCATACCTTTCATCAATTCTTGTGACCAAATATTCATGACATAGCATACTCCTCCATTAAATGAATGCAAAAGATCAGCAAAAGGGTCTTGGAAAAATATATCGTCCTGATGTTTTAAAATATCTAGGACCACTCTATATTCTGATATATGATGCTCAGGATCATTAAACATGGAAACCATATATTTTTCATGAAACAAAGCAGAGTCTAAAATCTGGTCTTCTGGCAGGAAATAATCATAAATAGGTTCACTAACTTCCTTTAAAGTTCCATGAAATACAAGACTGACGCCATTTAAAAACAGATTTATATTTTCAGAAATGGAAGAAGTTTGACACTCATATCCGGGATTGTGTGAAGGCTGTAAATCTGTGTGAGTAGAGGTTGCAACATAGTTGTGCAGGAGCAGACCCTTCTCTTCTTTTGTTAAAGGAGAAGGTGGTCTCTGTATTTTCTGAATAAAACAACAATCATTCCTTTCTATCTCTTTTACAGGTTGACCGTGATGTCGAATATCTTCTTCTTGAGTAAGTTCACAAGATCCAACATCTTTATGAGCCAAATCTTCCTCACACTGATCATTTTCATCAACTCGAGAAATTTCTATTGTTTCTTCCTCCTCCTCAAGAGGACTTGTATGATCTTTTTGTCTTATAAATCCTATATTACAACAATCTTCAAAAAGGATTTCAGCAGAATATATCCTGTTACAATGTTGATGAAAAAGTGTGTGAAAGCATCTCAATGAAGGAATACTGGAATGAGGTAAATATTTATACTAGAGTCTAGCATCTTTTTCCAATGAAAACATAAAAAATTTCATGAGGACATATTCATGATGTACATTTAATTCCTCCATGAGCTTGTGGAATTCAAACAAATGTTGACCAGGATTGTCGTCCTCATATTCTCCAAATTTAGGAAGGATATCTTCCCACATTTTAATGTTTGTAACAGTGTTTGGAAAGCCATAAACATTTGTAAAGTCTAGAGGGGAAAACCTTGCAGCAATTCGAGCGGCGAACGAATTCGACATTTGAGAGCAGAGGAGTCGCCAACAAAATCATGTAGAGTCTATGAACCAAGGAGTCGCCAGGTGAATGATCACAGTCAATTTGAATGCCTATCCCTTGTTCACCATCAAGAGATAGATCTGAACTTTGTCATATCTTAGGGAAGATAACTTCTTCCTCCATCCCCGACAACGGCGCCAAAAAATGTTGTTGCAAGAGTTGACTCTGGCTGTAAAAGAGCCAAGCCTTAGCACATTTTTAAAGAAATAAATCTTGCTGATAGATTAGTCATAGGAGGATTTTAGAACTAGGTCTAAAATAGTCATTCCACTCATTTATAGATCAGAAACGAAAAGGCATGACCTCATTTGTCTAATTCATTTTAAAATCATGAAGATGGATAGAAGATAGGGGATGAACAAAGCTAAAAGAAAAATCCAGGTATCTAGTCTTCCTTTCAATAGAAGAAGTAACACCAAACTTCAAATATCTAAACACAGGTCTTGTCTCACTCATAGAAAGACAGAGGAAAGGTTGTGAACAAAGAAAACTTGTAAATAAGGAAAAACAATTAGGATGCAGGTCTTGTTCTACTCACAGCAAAACAGAGGAAAAAATGCTCCTTAATGAATGCCTTAAATTAGATACAACAGAGGTAGTACTAAATTGTAACCATTACAAGATAAAATAATGAATGTCAGGAAGAAAGAGCAGTGATGAAAACATTAGAAACAATAATAAAGGAAGAAAACGGAATTAGACAGTGACAAAGTATAGAATCTCTTGGCACTCTGTTCTATATTTGATAAAGAAAAGAATGCATTCCAAACCTAGCCTCCAAAAGGCTGTTGGGCTATCCCCACCCCTTTGGTTCTGTTACATACATCATTCTTTTAAAGAGAAAAAATCTAAAACAAAACTCTTAGTGTTCCGGAAAATATGAACCGGTTCGTCTTCTGGACTCCGGGACTGCCAGATGTTCTGCCATTGCTAACATTGGTGTGCGCTGGCAAAAAACTTATTCAGGTACCCCTGGTCTCTGCCATTTCCATGCGTCAATGAATTCCAACAACATGTGTCTAAATTCGTTACCGTGAAGCACAAGTCGTTGGGTTAGAATATAGTCAAATTGAGGAGCCCATTTTCTTGACCCAAGCCATGTTGTTGTTGAGCAATTTTTGACCATGAAGGAAACATCACGGGCATGCATGAAAGGATTTAAAGAGTCCACAGCTTCATCAATGCTCTCATTAATAATCTCTGAGTATGAATGACCCTTCTTCCCTGAGATCTCAATCTGTGCCATCATCAATGCCACATAAACACCAACAGTAAATGGATAAAGAGGACCCAAGTCACCAGCAAGCCTTACTGCACGAACACATTCCCTGACTTTCCACATCATCGTTTCATCAATCTTACCCATGGGAAATGCTGGAAGCCCATCCTTTTCAAGAAACCGACGCCCTGCCATGACAACACTCTGGATCTCATTGCTAGAAGCTATGTCCTTATAGAACTCGTACAAAATTTCCATGCATGGATAATATGAAGCACCGCATGCCGTCTCAAAATCCCTTCTTCCTTCTTCGTTCAGAGAATTGTATATAGAAAACATTCCCTTTGTCGAGACAGTTTTGGATATCATTCCAGTTATTCCTTCCACGGTATTTTTGTAAGCAAGTTCTTCATCCATTCTACCCTTGATATATCGTCTGAACAATGCCTCAACTATACCATGTACAACTCCCAACAAAATCCCACACTCCCCAAAAATATAACTCCTGTACTCATCCTCCAGGGTCGTTGCAAATGTAAACGGTGAACCCAAAGCAACTGACCATCCCAAAGCAATATTTGTTGCTCTCCCATAAACATCCTGATGAACAAAAAAAATAGAGATTATTCCTACACCGTTAATCTCCTGACCCTAGACATACCGCCGTCTCATAGATGGTACCATGCCCACATGAATGCAAATGTCCAAGTAAAAAATCCATGAGAGAGACTAGGTGTGTTGTTCGGTTTCATCGCAGAAAATATTTGCTTGTAATTATCTGCCTGTAACGCATCAACTCTGAAAGATTCTCAGAGGCAACACGCATTGGTGGAAATGATTAAGCCCTTCTGTGGGTTCGGAGTCGGGGTTTCGTGTAGAAACCTGCTGCAGTCTCTCAGCAGAATGGGTCGAATAATGAAGCAACATGTTTCTAACGGTAGGTATCCTGTGTGCAATCATACTATTCTTTCCATCTGTCTGGGAATTTCTAGCGTGTAAAAAATGTCTCTCTACCTTCTTAGGATGATTCTCTGCCTCTTCTAATCTAACCCATGCTCTGTTTCTCTGATTATTCACTGACCTTGTTCTGACCTCTTTCTCTACCAGTCTGGACAAGGTTTTTTAGAGTAATGACTCTTGGCTTTCTTCAACATGCATAGATTTCTAATCAAAACCCTAATTTGCCTCACGTCCATGTGAAACCCTAATGCATGCAACCAATGAGGCATTGCATTCAAGCAACCGACGTGAAGTATCTATTTCCCAAGAAATTTTATGGCATCATTTGAATCTCATTCCGGGGCTAGATAGGAAAATGTACAATTGTGCTGCGAAATCCTTGCCATGCAAGATCACGATTGTAACAATCTTGGTGTCGAGAGATATGGTCAAATTCAAAGTTTAAAAACATATTTTTGAGTCCCAACACTTTTTTTTATACGGAAAACGACACAAATGACACCAAAGATCAAAATTCTCGGATGGTTGAACTGTTTCGAACGAGCTTTTCTCTCTAGCAATTTTGGCCATAGATTTGAAATCTTTTCAGTACAAAATGAAGAAATTTAAGGTTCCTGTGATTCTTACTATAGAAAACTTTGAAGGTGGCTCGACATCCTGATCAACTGCATATGCATGGGAAATTCGTGTATCTATGTGCGGTGGCATCCTAGGCCGAAACCTATAGTGTCATGCACCAATGAGAAAAATGTAGAAGAAAACTGTTGGTACAATGAGTCGATGTCCAAAGAAAAACAACCCACACTCTTTGCCAATTTTCATCCATGAAGATCCTGATTTTGGTAGCTGCCTTCTGAATTACGTTTTCCTTCTTTGGTCTAAAATTTTGGCTCGTAACTTGGTTGGTGCAACTCAGAGCTTGACTGTAATTCATGTAAGTGTTGACCATTACACAAAAAACAATAGTACCAATAACAGATGGCAGCATCACGGACAGAGGCACCTTATCAATTCCCTTCCTCACTTTGAGCCATTGAGAAAGAATGGGATACAGTATCCCCGAACTCCACATGCCACATAACAATTCTCCACACATATAATTTAAGGATTCTGTACCTCTGTTTATGACAAGTGTTGCTGCAGTCACTGTGGAAACCGAGAACATCATGACCCGCATTACCAGAGAAATGAAAAGAGGCGATGCAGTTATTTCATAGGGGCTTTCATTATCTGTTTCTGAACTTTTGGGTGTGACTGAAAACCCTGTCTCTAACAATCCAATAGATATGAAGAATGCTTCCAGAGTGCCCAATAGGAAACAGGATGCGTTTGATATCCACCAAAATCGCTCGTCATTCCACCATTGTTGAAAACTTCCATGACTAGCCCACCATACCACAAATTTTTATTTGCCAAATCTCTGTCTTCTGCTATGAAATAACAAGCAATATCTAAGAATATTCGTTGATCCTCCTCATGGAGTTTGTCATAACTAATTCTAAGTCTTTGCAAAAGTTTTAACATTTCAATAGGTGTGATGTCATCTAAAGTGTCGCATCCGAACAGAATCAACTCTTTTAACCCTGTTAGAACCATGTTGTATTTCCGCATCTACTCGATTTTGATTGTAAAGATGGCATGTGAATGACTGGAGTGTGAATTCATTTTTGTGCTTTCAGTTGCTTGAGATGATGATCCCAGTGCTAGACATGCAACCATTTCTTTCTAAGTGCTAACATCTATCTCTGTTACACCAGCAAGCATTATAACCCCATTTGAATTCTCCCGAATTTGTATGGGTGACTTTCCAAGGACTGTTCACTATTTCTGGCTTTGTTGCAGATGGAGAATTAGGATCAAGCAAGTCATGTGCTTCTTCTTTCAGAATCTCAATGAAGGAAACCCTTATCTAAAATTCGGCTTCATGCTTTAGGCCTTCAATCTTCTTGAATATTGTCTCCATAACTTGAGGAATAATTCCTATTTCACCACCATCACCATAACCAGTGCCCATGGCATATGTCTTTCCAGAACCAGTCTGTCCATATGCAAGAACCGTAGCATTGTAGCCATGGAACAAACCATCAACAAGTGGAGAAACACATTCTTCAAAAATGGCTGATGAAGGAGACCCAGTGCTACCATATACATGATCAAATGTAAATGAATGAGAACCAATTTGTACCTTGGGCAGCACAATCAATTTTGATATCTGTTACAACACTTGGGAACTATTTCCAAGACCAAAAAACAAAAATGTCATTGGAACTAAATGGGTGTATAAAAACAAAATGAATGAGAATAGGTAAGTAATAAGAAACAAAGCCAGATTGGTCTGTAAAGGGTATGCTCAGGTTGAAGGAGTAGACTATGAAGAAACCTTTTCACCTGTGGCCAGATTGGAGGCAATTAGGATGTTCATAACTTTCTCTAGCTACATAAAATTTAAAGTATACCAAATGGATGTCAAGTCATCATTTCTCAATGGAAAATTAGAAGAGGAAGTCTATATTGAGCAACCAGAAGGATTCAAATTAACCAACAAAGGAGACTATGTCTATAAATTAAAGAAAGCACTCTGTGGGCTAAAACAAGCACCCAAAGCATGGTATGCAAGGATAGATTCTTACTTACAAAAATAAGGCCTCAAAATGGGATCAACAGACATCAATATTTACTATAAAATTGATGGAATACAAATAATACAGTCCAGAAGAGGAGTCTTTATACATCAGTCTAAGTATATTAAATATATGCTTAAGATATTCGCATTAGAGGATTGAAAACTTGTTAGTACACCTTTGACAGTTGGGTGCAAACTAAGAAAGGAAGATGAGTCCAAAGTTATAGATCCAAAACACTACAGATCAATGATTGGGAGTTTACTCTATGTAATAGTGTTGGCACAGGGGAAGACCCAGGGTTCAATGCTACAACAATGCACCAACAAAACCCTAACTACCAACCCTTTCGGCAACACCTGCGAGGCAAATGAATTCTCACTCGAGGTAGAGGTAGGGGTCGTTGCATGAATCATATGTCCGCAAACTTAGTTGGGAAATAGATCTATGATTCTAACACTTAATAGAGCACTTAGCAGTAAAAATTCATCAACATTCAGTTCTTAGTAACAATGCAGACAAACCCTAATTACAAAGCATTGCAGTATTCAACCAGATCCACATCTAATAACACTTAGTATAAAATGAACATATTGGATCTAGTAGATTCAAGCACTAAGCATACTCACATAGGTTAGATATAACATTCATTATCCTCTATAAGCATAAAGCAACATCAGTTCTATCTAACATTCATCTATATCATAGAAAGTTACACATAAACACACCAACACATTGCATGGAGTAGAGCAACACAACATATACGTGGTTCACCCCCCCTGGGGATACATCCACCAACTCTTC
>JASDQU010014147.1:59551-80772 GCA_032191745.1 Picea mariana
CACCTGATTATAACCTGAGAATCCATCGGGAAATGAGTAGCAATCGTGGCTCGTGACTTCCTTAATGATTTCATCAGCAAAGGGGGTAGGAAACAGATTTCTCACAGTACATTTATTGAGTCCCCTGAAATTGATATAGATTCTTAGCCACTTGGGGTCATGTTTCTTTGGTTGCACCACCATGGGGCTTTCCCATTCTTCTTTTTCAATCAGGTGAATGATACCTACTTGTATCATTCCTTCGATCTCGTTTTGAACAATCGACTTATATTTATGAGCTAGTTTGTATGGTCATTTTTTGATTGGTTTTACTCCTAAAATGAGTTTGATCTTCATCTCTCCCATTTCTTCTAAAAGTACTTTCAATTCCTTGTAGTCACGGGAAAAAAATTTTGATATTATCTTAGCAGGTTGACTATGTCAGCTATTTTCTTGTCTATCCAATAATCACCTATTCAAACCATTTTTGGGTGATCATCATTTTATATGTCGAATTATTTTGTTTTAATTTCGGCCTCCATCCATTCTGGTGGTTTTTCTTCATCAAGATAGTGTTCCCCTTCTTAGATTTTTGTGAAACTTTCTGGGAATTTGGGTTGTTCCTGATATTCTTTTTGTTCAATAGCTATATTGAATACTGATTTCCCATGATTTTTCAATGTTGGGTGGTCCTTTTTCCACTGAAATATTTGTCATGGGAACCTTATATTTTCCATGTCGAGTCTTTGTACCATCGAGACTTTCTTATTTTCTGTCGACACAAGGTTGCAAGTCGACGTCAATCCTAAATCCATCTTCATCTTCCCTTTTTTGTCTGTGCAGCTGGTGTTGGATTTTCTAAGAAGTTTTTGATTTATTGTACTGCTTCTTTTAGGTTTTCTTCTTCTGGATTAAATTGAAAGTCTTGCACAAAATTTTGTTTAATTTCTTCCCAATTTACTGTATGGTCGTAGGCTTCTTCAATATTATACCATTTATTTGGTATCTCATCTAACGTGCTTGGAAATATGTGGGTCCATACCATTTCGTCTCTATAACCTATCCTTCGCCATTCATTTTCACATTGTTGAATATGCTCTATTGGATCATACTGAATCCTAAAAATGAAGATATAAGCTACTTTTGACATATGTTGCTCTTTGAAACATTCAATGAAGTATGTCGACACAGTCATCCACATTTGTAACCTGGGGGACTATGTTGTTGAATGTGTCATATGGATTTCTACAGGATGATCCCTTTAATGTTATCTTTGACACGGGTTCTCCTATTCCATTCTTCAGTCCCTTGATTGGACATTCAAACTTTCTCCTTGTTCCAACTAGACCGTCGACCTCCGATTTGACTAGTCCATCTTCCTCTGTTTCGACTAGTCCACCGACTAAAGACTCTCTGAATTCTGACCAACCTGTTGAAGTGAACCAAATTTCATATGTTTTTTTTCTACCCTGATGGGATTCCAAGAAAATTAAAGTTGTTGGAAGTTATGTTAGAGATGTCTCCTGTGAACAACAGACTGGAATTCAAAAGCAACATGCCAGTGTTTCCTTGATGACTCGCGTACTTGAAACTTCTGAATATGTTACCTACTCTAATTTTGAAGGATGACCTGAATGTGAGCAGGTCAAGAAGATAGAAATTGATTCTTTGTCAAAGAATCACACTTGGGACTTGGTTCCCTGACCGCAAGGAAAGAACATTGTGAAGTGTCCATGAGTCTACATGACTAAAATTACCTCTAAAGTTGTTGTTGGGAAACATAAAGCACTCCTTGTTGTGAAGGGGTTTTCTCAACAAGAAGGCATCGACTACACTAAAATATTTTCCCATGTTGCAAAGATGAACTATGTTTGATTGATTATTTCCCTTGTTGCTCATTTTGGATGGAAAATTCATCAAATAGATGTGAAGAGTAATTTTCTTCATGGAGACCTATCTAAATAAATTTTCATGGAAAAACCACCCATTTTTGTGACAGATTCAAATTTGGTTTGTTGATTCAAGAAGTCACTTTATGGTTTGAAGCAGGTCCCACGAGCCTAGTATGCTAAGATCGACAATTTCTTCCTTCGACTTGGTATCAAATGTTTTGAATTTGATCACAGCATGTATGTTCTCCACACCAATGGAGACACTCTTTTTGTTGTTGTATATGTCGATGATTTACCCATTACTAGAAATAATAATGATCTCATACTTAGATTAAAGAAACAACTTGTTGACTCCTTTGATATGGCATATCTTGGTGCTCTGCATTATTTTTTGGGTCTTTAAGAATTACCACTTTGTGATGGATTTTTCATTTTTCAGTCTAAATATGTGATGTATATGTTGAAACATTTTAATATGGCTGATTTCAAGCCTTGTGATACTCCTTTTCAGTCTAGAGTGAATCTCACTAAAACCTTTCAAACACCTGCAGTCGATGCTACACTTTATCGACAATTGGTAGATAGTCTTATTTATCTTATTCACAGTCAACCTAGCATTTCCTTTGTTGTTAGTGTGGTTTCTTTGTTCATGCAGGACCCCAAATAAATCCATTGGAAAGAAGTCAAACTAAGTGTTCTCTATTTAAAGGGTACCACTCAATTTGGTATCAAGTATTGTTGAAGTTCACATTCACTAGTCGACTACACCGAATCTGACTGGGTTGGTGACGATGATGATCAGAAGTCAACTTTTGCCTATGTGTTTCACTATAGCACTAGACCTTTGGTGTGGCCATGTAAGAAACAGAGGATAGTTTCTTTGTTTACTACATAAGAAGAATATCATGGCATCATTCAAGAAGGTATTGAAGATGTCTGGATTCATTAAATTTTGGGAGATCTAGGCCTTCTTGTTCAAACCTCGACTACAATCTATTTTGATAACCAAAGTGTTATTCAAGGTGTTGAAAATCATGTTTCTCATAGTAAGATGAAGCATGTTGATCTCTATGCTCACTATTTGATACAGTTGGTTCATGAGAACATTTTCTCACTTGAATATTGCAGGACAAAAGATCAAGTTGTTGATATATTCATTAAACCTTTATTTGAAGCCAAGATTATCAAGCTTTGCACAATTCTTGGGCTTCATGAAGATGAAATTATGGGGGGGGTTCCTACTAACATATTTTTTTCTCCTGAAACTCCAAAGTTGTGTGTTGATGTGGGGGTTATTGGAACATCATTCATTGATGGTTCATCACACATATCTTGGGTTCAGTCGGTCGAGAGGTCAATGTACATCTAGATACATTCAGTTGAGTAAATGACCAACACACCACACCAGTCGGTCGAGTAGTCGATGCATGTGTCAGTCATATAGTTGAATAGTAGTCGAAGATAGTTGGGTGGTGGATTGAGCAGCGTAGCAATTGACTATGAGTTGGACAGATAAGTGGTCGGGTCAAGCACCATTTTTGAGATGACTCGACGAAGAAGAATTTGCAAATTCAACTTGAATAGACGATAGTTACATGTGGACAAGATATTTTGAATTTTTTGGAAATTGGTTAGATCTTGAGACTATAAAAAGAATGTTGGACATTGGGTTCAACACATCCCACAAGTTTCGCGACATGGGTTAACCCCCTCTCATGGATCCTAACTCCAGTGATTGTGACAGAGACTAACACTTGTAGGTTTTGGTTTAATGACAATCGTAGTCCAAAAAATGGTATTAGAGAGACAAGTATCAAGTTTGAAACTCACTTGGAACACACTAGGGGGGATATTTTTGGACATTGGATTCAGTACTTCCCGTGACTTTCGTAACATGGGTTAACCCCCTCTCGTGGATCCTAACTATGATGATTGTGGCGGAGAATAACGCCTGTGAGTTTCGGTCTAACATCAATCGCATTCCAACAAAGAAGACCCCTTGTGTCATTCAAAACAAGTGATCATCATATTGTGCAATAGATCATGTGAATCGAGATGTGCAACATGCACTGTGATGTTTAGATCACAATGTGCCTTGTTCAAGTGTTGTAACGATGTCTTTAGACACCACCTATATCTTTGAAATTTTTGTTCCTTTTTGATTATCTACATTATTTTATCCTCTGTTTCATGTTTTGTTCCAACCTATTCCCCAACAATATGTTTAGAATGGTGTTTTGTATCCATTGGTCCAATTTTTCCAACTCGTTAAGGTAATGTTCCCATTGTTGGAAATTAGGGTAGGAGTTTTTACACCTTTCATTTTTCATTATGAATGACCTATTATAAAATTTCCTTGGGGTCAAACCCACTTACTAGCGACACAAGTATTTCCAGTTGAATTTAAGTGTCATTCAGTTCATGGTAAATCCTACTTCCATGGGAATCCTAGATAGCACCTTGATTTTCCTTTTGGTGACCATGCTAAAGTTTGTATTAGGCTTGGGAGTACTTTTATTCCCTCCATGAAATTGAATTGAAACCTCATATCCTTCTCAATATTATTCTGGCTATTTTTCTATGGGGGTCCCATACTTATGAGTTAAGTTGTAATATTGTATTTTATTCCACTGCTTGTGATTTTGAGCTAATGTTGATTTCATATTGTTACTCAACCATTTGCTTATGCATTCTCATTAAATTCTATCCTTGCACATTTTTCCTTTTCAATTTGACAATTGTACCCTAGGAGGAAACATTCCCTCAAGTGTCCATATCCCGCACATTCTCCCTTGCATTAAGCATAGGTATATTCCTCATGCTTATAACTAGTTTGCTTTCCTGTGACTCTTGTTTCCTCTGTGTATTTTAGCATTCTTTTATTTCTTTTCAAGATTTCCAATATGAAAAGGACACAAAAATAAAATAATAAAATAGTAGTGTGGGAATGAGTCTTCTTTACTATTATTGGAAGCAGTCAAGCTGCCTCTGAACAAAGCACAAAATATAAAGTATAGTCTCAACAATTTGGGTTAATACAATTTTAGAAAAATGAACCAGTTACACAGAGCTTTTACTTCTCCGGATGATTATTCTTCTAGTCACTATGGATATTATGTGATTGCCTCAAGCATCACAAACTTATGTCAATGTTCATTTTCATTCCATGCTTCCTAAGTCACATATTGTCTCGCATTCCTTTTTAGAGGAATTTTTAGCCTATGTCACCCATTCTGAAGAATTATTGGCTTTCAAAGTTGGACTTCCTATATGTCAAGTACATCTCAGAATCAAAAGTATATTTTTCCTTTACTCATGTTGATATGGAGGTTCCCCATTGACTTCCTGTCGATGGGTTGATCTCTTATCAATTGTGACAAATTTCTCAAAGAGTTTGACCTAGAGTGGTACCCTAGCCCTATTTACATCATTGATAGGTAACCTCATGCTCAACAGATGACATTCCATAATTCATCATTGACTGATTGGTTTCCCTTGTGTTTGAACATGAACAATATTCACGCATTGAGATTCATGCAGTACCTTGAATTCCATTTGTTCCCATTGGCGGTTTACTCACCTTTGTCAACAGTCTTCATTATTGTTTGTTATTCAAAGGGTCTCTTTTGGGCACTATTTATATCTAGTGCACATAAGAGACATACTTTTTGGTGGTCCTTTCAATCTTTCATTTGATTCCTTCCAAATTTTAGGCCTTCTCCTACTCCTCATGTTGGTTGATTGTTATAGCAAGATTTGCCTCACCCTATGTAATCTTGCACACGAGGCTTGTTTCCATTTCCCTATGTAGACTTGAAGTCCCTTTTTGTAAATCCCAGAGCTAAAAACATTATTTTTCCACACATACACGCCCTGCCTATATTATAGCATGCATATACTTAATTTGCACCACTACAACCCGCGTACATTGGGAAATATGCCAAAAATTAAAAAATGGTGTCGGGTTTCCATGTCACGTCACGAGATCAATGATCCTTGGCCTTCCATATACTGAAAATGTTCCTAATCGTCCCTTCAGTTCCACTTGAAGGATATAAATGGGCCAAATCTGAGCTATGGAAAAGAGGAGAAAGAATTCAACTTTGAGAGCAAAGTTACTATGGAGAAATTATTCACTTCACATTGAGTCTGCATCCCTTTGTCCTTTAAGTCTGAACACATTGTGCAGCCCCCAATCTCTTCCCTTATTCATTGAGAAATTCATTGTCTCTCTTATATGAGCTTGCCTTTGGTGGAGGATTGAAGTGGTGGAGGCCTAGCTGGAAGGAACTTAGTTTCTCAGTTTTGAATAGTGCTGACACGAAAGTTTGTAACTCATTCACTTTTGTTGATTATATCTTAATAGAAATACTATTTTCTCGTCCAATTAACATCTCACAAATATTTGAATTATTATTCCATGGGCATATTTATTATCAATGTTGATGGATTATGCTATCGAATGTGTTAACATTATATATTATCACCATATGCTTGTGTTTCTTGGTTGTTGAGGACTAGTTGCATGTTTATTGCTTTGGATCAAGTGCTCAACAATGGACTTCATCGAACATCTAGACGAGGTAGGCTTCTTATCTTATCTTATTAGCATATTTTTTTATATAGCATACTTGAGATTAGAGTTGATTTATGTAGTCATTTCCATCTATTTTGGTTTACCCCTAGCCATAGAGAGATTTTCCTCGTAATAGAATTGGCAGCCATATTGGGGAAAGAATCTTCTTTTTCAGGGTTTGGAGTGTTTTTCTTCTTAGATTTCTCTCATCCGTATTGAGTCTCTTGTCATATGATTGCTTGAAATCCTCTGTTCACTCTGAGTCTGATTTTTTCAGCCTTCTCCTTAGCCTAGTTTTGTTTTGACACATATATACGGTTGTTTTCTTGACAGATGCGTACATACGCGTGCTGTACTTCTGCAAGCAGCGTACATACACGGTTTTCTCTTGAACAATCGTGTACATCAACCTTTGTTGCTTGATGTTGGGTTTGGTGGTTGTTGGGTAGGTTTTGATGATTGTTGAGTCTTCTTGGATCTATGTGGTGACTGTTAAGTGTCAGTGGGATGACAAGAAACCTGTCTTTGGTTGAGTTTTTGGGCGGTTCCTTTCTCATCATATTTTCATTTTGATTTTCCATGCACCTTGGGCTGGGTGTTTTTCTCCTTGATATTCTACTTGGGTTTTCTATGTCTATACACAGTAGAGTCTTTATATCAAGTTGTTGTTCAATTCTTGCATTTTCATTCTCTTATATTGAAAATACAAAAGTATTAGGTATTTTACATTGATTGGTATTTTTGAGTCTTTGTCATTTATCTTAGTGCATGTAAAGAAAGATTGCATTTTATTTAGAATTGCATTTTTGAGAAGCATATCATTTGTTGGAAATTGAATTTAGGACTTTGCATTGTATTCATATTCATTTATTTTACTTTTTGAGTCATAACATCACTAGTTTCATGACCGCACCTTTTGAGTAAGAACAACCACTAAAATTAACACTATAATTTAAAATTGATTAGTAATGAATTTATTTTCTAGGGTGCACAAACTAGCTTAGGATTTAGGGCCTTGGAATAGGATTTTGTGAGTAAAATTCTCCAAGGCTATTAAATAAACTTGTGTGTCTGACTAAGGAAGTGGAGAAATCCATTATATAATCGGTAATTTCAGGAGGCTCTGCTTACACCGGAGTTAAGCACGAGGTCGCATGAAGGGATATCCCCCCAATACCTTCTTAGCATCAAATATATTTCTGGGGATCTATTTGTATATGTATATCTTGCTAGTGCCCTTACCTCCGTGGGAGGTGGTGCTTTCAAGGTTTCAGGCTTTGCTACCCTACCCATATAATGGAACTGACTTACGACTGTTCACATGTGCATCGGTTATACCATGGTTTCCTAGTTGCTTGACTTAGGTGCCACATAGGTTACTTGCAGGGGTTATTTTGCAGGTACCCTGGGTCAGATAAGGGTCCAATAGCACACAACCTTTATGGAGGATTACCTCTCTGAGGGGATTTGACCGACTGGTTGTTAATCCCACGAGGGCCCTTATAATTGATTATGTTTCTCCAATATTAAGTAGCGGAGTCTCAGGCCCCTCTTGGGTGAGGCATACCTACTTTAGAGAGGGGGTCCCTTTCAGCCACTTTGTCTTGTTTGTGTGCATATTGGTTTCTTGATTATTTTTTTTGTGCTCTTTGATTACTAGTTGGCCTTAGGATTTGTTTTTTATATCTTGAATCTTGAGTCATTGTGGAGCCAGACCAACTTCCCCACAGGTCTCACAACTTGTTACAATTACCATCGCATTTTTATTCTTTTCCTTCTAAAAGGCATAGAGTTATTAAACATGGTACACACACCTCCACTTATCAGACTTGTGATTCTACAAGGATGATTACTCAAATGAGTCATCAAGATACTGGGAGCCCTTCGACTCCCATGCCTACTACAGTTAATAGTACCCCTTCAACCATAATGGTTGTAGTGTCGGGGTCACCTATCCTCACCACTTCTCGTCCTATAGTGAACACTCAACCTATTGCCACGAACCTGTTTGCGTCGCTTGGTCATTCACTAGGCTATAATGTTCATTCAATCTCTATGCCTCTAGTCCCTTTTCCTATGGTATGAATAATTTTACTTCGCAATTTTCAAACTCCATCCCAATTGTTGGCCCTAATGCTAGAATTGCACTTGGGGGCGAAAATCCTCCTTATATTCTATTCTCATTCGATGGCACTTAGGTTTCTCAAACGACTCCTACCATGGGAGGCATTCCTTATTTTAACCTCAGGTCTAATCCTATTAGTTCTGGATGGAGTAACCAACCTAGCGGACAAGCTATTGTTTATAGTTTGTCCTTTACACCCACCTCCTCTATATCGATTCTGACCAACATGTTTGGCATGATGAACAAACCTTTATCCTCTAGATTCACACCCAGAGGAGGTCAGTTTCACACCTTGGTAAACCCCCAACCCAGAGCCACTCTGACTGGGGACATTTTTTATAACCCTCATCAAAACATTCCTACTGGAATGATGCCCAACCAACCCCTTATGAATCAACCTGGAGGAGGGTCTTACAATCCCAGAAAGAGCCATGGTGCTTACCACAACCATGGATGGGATACAATTCCCCAACCACAATCTTTCCAGGGAACTTGGGGCCAGATGTCGCAACATCGTCTCCCTTTTCTGGCCACGCTCAATCTGCCATACTTGTCTAAGTTGATGAATGACCTTGTGTGTCATTATCCTACATGGATCCTCATTCCCACCAAGCTTCCTTCAAATATTCCAAAATTCACAGGCAAGAATGGTGAGGATCCTGGTGATCACGTCACCACCTTTCACCTATGGTGCTCTTCAAATTCCCTTAGTGACGATTCCATTCGGTTAAGATTTTTTCAATGCACCCTCATGGGCGTTTCCACGAAATGGTATATCGAGCTACCTAGGGGGGAATACAATACCTTTAGTCAAATGGTTTTAGTCTTCCTTAACCACTTCCAATTGCCAATTTGTTATGATGTTGGCATAGAACTTTTGTCGACCTTACGCCAGGAAAAAGCCACTCATATCTTGGATCACATCTAGGAGTGGCGTAGACGGAAGAGGTTGAGCAAGACCTACATACCCCTGGAGTTCTTTCTAGAGTGGTTCCTTAAATATCTACAACCTCCTATTTCAAAGGATGTTGCTACATCTGGGGTTACATCTGAGGAAGAAGCGATTTTCAAAGCCCATCAGTTAGATATTATATATGCTTAGTCTAGGATGTTATGAAAAATTCTTCTTGCCACACTGAGGTCAAACTATGACCCTAGACAAAAGCTTGGACCTCATGCCAACGGCATTGTAGGCTCCACCAATGTGAAATCCACTGACTCGGTGACAAGCCATTTGAAAGATTTCTCTCTAAACCAGTCTGCAAGAGGGCTAGCTTTGTCTATGTCTTCCAATCCCACTTAGTTGGCGGATGTACATTATGTGCAATCATCGACCAGCCCAAATGGTAACCAACAACCAGGTAGGAATAATAAGAAAGGACGTAATAATAATCGTAAGAGTGGGAAGAATAATAAACCCAAGGACAATGGTAATAATGATAAGATGAATAATAATGCTGGTGAGGGAAATAGAGAAAAGCGTAAGGTGAAGTTTCCCTATAATATTTGTACAAATGATCACCTTACTCATTTATGCCCCAAAGTTTCGGAAGCTCCCATGATCTTATCTCTACCACTCATCGTGCTGACAAATCCTTTTCCACATAACCAACACATGGCCTCGAGCTCCTCAAATGTCGGAAATGTGGCGAGTGGGAGTCAAAAATCACCAGTATAAGATGGTGACCATTTATGCATCAATATGGTCAAATATGAAGTTAATGTAGCCACCTAATCTTGCGATTACAGTTCTCTACAAACTATACCTGGTCTAGAGTCTCCTCCTCCTCTGTAGATGCCCTTACAGATCAAAAAACCAAAGCCATCACCTCATATTTTGAAAGGAGTACTCAAGCACTCTACCCATAATCCTAATGCTAGAGCCACCCATAACTACTCTATTGTTGAGGACTTGGTCAAACCCATTGTGCGATGTCGACTCTGGAGGTACTCTAGACATGTCCTTCACATAGGAATTCCTTGATATCTGCGTTAAGCACTCTAGATCCTAGTGGCTCGAAAGTTATCAAGTTTGGCGTCACATATGTGAAGCCTTGCTTGCCTTACCATGTGGCATTCCAAATCCACATGGGTTACTTAAAGTATACCATCAAGCGTACTATTGTTGATGAAGGCTCTGCAATATGTGTGATGTCCCTGGTCTATTGGAAAGCCCTCGACTCTCCAACTCTCTCTCAGTATCCAACCATGTTGAATGATTTTGACGGTCATTCCTTCCACCCTCACGGTATTCTTTCTTCCTTTCTGGTCCAATTAGGTGGAAGACGGTAGAGGTGGATGTCGAGTTGGACGTTGATGTGCCCCTTGATTATAACTTGTTACTAGGACACAATTGGACTTACACTATGACTGCCATCATATTGTTCGTCTTACGTACTCTTTGTTTTCCTCATGATGGGAAGATCGTGACGATCGATCAGTTGTCCTTTGCGTATGCTAGCCCCAGTGCATCTATTGGACCGTCGATCACGGTGGTCAAAAATTCTCAGTTGGCAACTGAGAATATTGGTGTCGGAATGTATTCATCCTTTATGGGTACCTTCAACTTCATGGAACCGGTTCACCATATTTACGCCATGTCCAGTAGGCCTATTTCATCAAAGAGGTATGTTCCTTTCCGCACTTCTTATTTTAATGATCCTTGGACCCTACCTTCCTCGACTGCATCTTGTGAAGGTCAGTCGCATGATGGAATGTCCATGCCACTATTGGCAGTAGAGATAGTGTATCAATTTTTTCTGGACTTTTCCATCAATCTCGATCCTATTGCCTCGTAGACGGATGAGGAGGATCCTATTCTTAAGCCCGTATGGTCCACTTAGTCATATTCCTCACATGATTTCCAGATGAGACTTTACCCTCGGATGAAGCTATCATCTAGGCCATGAATGGTTTTGACAAAACTTGGGATGATATGCATCATCGCTCTTATTTTCTCCCAGAGCTTACTAGAATTGAACAAGATGACTTTAGATCTACTCTGAGTGAGATAGTCGGTCACGTCATAGTTCCGCTTGATACGCACAAAATTTATGTCGAAGGAAATATGGTGAGTATATCCCCTACTGTCGCGATCGATGTCTCTCGTACCCCTGGAAAGATTGAAAATGTACACATCGGTGCAGATTGTTCGCCAGAAGAAATCTTGATCTACACTGAACTCTTCAAGGAATTATGAGATGTATTTGCTTGGTCATATGAAGATATGTCAGGAATCGACCCTTTAATTGTTGAACATGAGATTAAAACTTACTCGGATGCTAACCTTGTTCAACAACGTCTTAGAGATGTCAATCCCCGGAAGACCCCTACTATTAAGGAAGAGGTAGAGAAACTACTTAATGTTGGATTCATCTACCTGGTTCCCTTGACTGAATCAGTATCCAATCATGTTCTTGTGAATAATAAGCAAGGAACCATCCATGTATGCATGGATTTTCATGACCTGAACAAAGCCTTTACTAAGAACAACTTCCCGACACCATTCATCGATCCGATTCTCAACAAATGTGCGGGAAGCGAAATTTTTTCTTTCATGGATGGATTTTCAAGGTATAACCAAATTCAAATTAAACCTGAGGATCAACATAAGATGACATTTATCTGTCCTTGGGGTACTTTCGCATACCAAAAGATGCCTTTCTACCTTAAAAATGTCGAAGCAACCTTCCAATGTGTTATGACCTTCGCATTCCATGATCTTAAGTATATAGTCGAAGCTTATCTTGACGATATCGTTGCTCACTCTCGTAAGAGAGTGGATCACCCTAAGAACCTTCGGCAAGTTTTTGAAAGATATCGTCATTATCGCATCTGGTTGAACCCTAGTAAATGCATCTTTTGCGTTAGGTCTGGACGTCTTCTAGGATTTTGGGTCTCTAAGACTGGGATCATGGTATATCTGTTAAAGGTTGAGGAAATACTTCGATTACCTCCCCATGCACTATTAGAAAACTTCAAGGTTTACAGAGCAAAGCTAACTTTTTACGTCGGTTTATAGTAAACTATGTCAATATTACTAAGGGTTTCATGCGTCTCTTGAAGAAGGAAACTCCTTTTATCTAGGATGAGTGAGCCTAGGAATCCTTTGATCCTTTGAAGAAATCCTTGGTATCAATGCCTCTACTAAAGCCTCCTGACTACAGTAGAGATTACTTGCTTTATGTCATCGCGTCCGAAGAGATGATTGTTATGTTCTTGGTTCATGAGAATGATGAGCTCCACGAGCACGTCATCTACTATCTTAGTCGAAACTTAGTTGGTCCTAAGCTCAAATATTCTCACGTTGAAAAGCTAGCTTTGGTTGTTGTTCACGCAGTCCAACGATTATGCCATTATATATTGCTTTGCAAAACTATTGTGCTTGTCGATGTCAATCCATTTCAATACGTCCTTACCAGGTGTATCATAGGGGGAAATCACAATAAATGGATTGTCATTTTACAATAATTCGATCTCAATTTCACTTCTGTGAAATCCAAGAAATCACTATTCTTTGCAGAGTTAATATCCGACTTCCCACAATTGTACGAGGATGTTATTCATGTTGAATATTTTGTGGATGAACACATTTTTCTTGTCTCTTCTTTCGACCCCTAGTATGGAGACATTGTTCTCTATCTTCAAACTTTGAATTTCCCTCGGCATCTCTCGTGAGATGATCGAGGATGTATATGATACCAAGCTAAGAATTACATTATCGTCAATGACACTCTATATCGTCGAGGAATAGACAATATCTTGCGTCGTTGTTTAACTCATGAAGAAGTCGAGTCAGTTCTAAACAATTGCCACAATGGGGATTTTGGTGGTCATCTATCCGGGCTTGCGACAACTTAGAAAATTTTGCAAGCCAGTTATTTTTGGTCATCTATATTTAAATATTGCATTGAAGCGGTTAAGAAGTGTAACCCCTGCCAAGTGCTCACTCGGAAAATGCATTCACATCTAGCCCCTCTCCCTCCATTCATTAATGTCAGTCCCTTCACCAAGTGGGGGGTGGACTTTGTGTATTGCAACCCAAATTTTGTTGGGGGGCATCATCACATTATTGTGGAAGTAGACTACTTTACTAAGTGGGTCGAGGCCATGCCTACAGTTAAATATGACAGGAATACTATCGCCTTCTTCGTATTCAATCAAATTATCGCCAGTTTTGGAATCCCGAGTGAGATTGTCACTAATCATGGAAGTCACTTTCAGAATGAAATGATGGAAGAGATAGCATCCAAAAAGGGGTTTAAGCATGGTCATTCTTCCCCTTACTACCACTAGGTAAATGGACAGTGTTGGCACAAGGGCAGACCCAGGGTTCATAGCTACAACAACGCACCAACAAAACCTTAACTATCGACCCTTTTAGCGACACCTGCGAAGCAGATGAAGTCTCACCCGAGGTAGAGGCAGGGGTGGTTGCAGGACTCAGATGTTTGCAACCTTAGCTGGGACATAGATTTGTGATTATAGCACTTAACAGAGCACTTAGCAGTAAACATTCATTAATATTCAGTTCTTCGTAACAGCGTAGACAAACCCTAATTACAGAGCATCGCAGTATCCAACTAGATCTAGCATCTAACAACACTTAGCATGATGAAAGAGATTAGGTATTAACAGATTCATCACTAAGCATATGTATATCAGTCAGATCTAACATTCATCTATATCATAGCAAGTTACACATAAACACATCAACACATTGCACAAAGTAGAGAAACATAGCATATATGTGGTTCACCCCCCCCCTGGGGATACATCCACCAACTCTTCTTCTCTTCTATTATCTTATGTTAATCAATTACATGCACAGAGCCTCAAAAACCCTACTCCACATAGGATAGGATATCTGCGCACTTCGCTAGATCCTCCCTCCCCGAGTTAGGTTTAGCACAAAGCCTCCTCTGAATCTCTTGCAGTCCCTTGCACTTAGCCTTACCAGTCTTACATAGTATGCACAGAGAACTTACAATCCTCCGATCACATAGATCGATCACTAGAACTTATCACATTGGCCTAACATCACATAGATGCTCCTTCTTACATTGCCTAGGCATCTATTTATACTTTACAAAATAGGCCTAAACATGGGTAAACCCATGGGCCGACATCCCATACCCATTACATAATCCCAAACCCCAAAAAGGACCCAAAAAAGGGGCCGAGATCCCATGATATCTGCTTTATCTAGCACTCCTCCTTCAACAGACTGTCAAAGTCCCAAAATAGGTCAAACTTAACCAAGGATCTCCCAAAACTTGGTCAAAATCCAATAGGCCCCCAACACTCACCTGTGATTCGTCCCGAGTCACTCTGATCTAGGTAGTTCTGCTTCGAAATCCTCGAGCTTGGCTCAATATGATTTGGCTTTTTGTTGTGCCACGGCCTCCTGTTCAGCAAACTCTTGGATGACTACCTTGTTCACGGGTCCTTCTAGGTGTTGTTCTGTTGCAGCAACAAATTGCTTCAGTTCTTCTCCTCGGCCTTTGATCTCTGTGAACAGTTGGTAATCCTCATCCTGTACAGGTTGGAGTCTTTGAGTCAGTTCCATGACTTTGCTCTAAATGGTGTGAACCTATTGCTGGGCAGTGCGTTGCTCCTGGGATCGTTTCATTATTTCCATAGATGACATGGGCTTCAACTGTGCCGGTATTGTCTCTGATTATTGCTTCGCCTCCTGGAGCTGCGACTCCAATGCTTTTATTTCTGCATTCTCAGTGAGTTTCTCATAATTTTGGGCACTACGGTTACTAATTTTATTGCATTCCATGGAAAAATATTTTATTCTCTCGACTGTGCTCCAGGCAATCGCTTCTCTTTGATCTCTGACATCCTGTGGAGTGTTGGGCACTGTGCGAAGCTCTAAATCTATTATTCTTTGTTGTAGTTGTTGGATGGCTTCTACGAGTTTCTCTACTTGATGCTCAACTCGGTCTTCTGCCTATGGCTCTAAGCCTATCACAGAGCGAAGTGATATGTTGATTGCTTCTCTTACCTCGAGTTTCCCTGTAAGCAATCGTTCCTTTTCATGTTGCATTTAAGCTTTCTCCTCGTCAAACTTTGTCTTGAGAGAAATCTTCTCTTTCTCTACAACTCAACGTTGTTATACAAGTACTTCTTGTACTTGCATCAAATCTTGGGTGGTTTGTTCGGTTTCCTCTTGTGTTCATTGAAGGCGATCTTCAATTACATCTGCTAGGTGGCGGAGTTGGGTTGGCTCATCTCCCAATTCTTGTTCTCTTGATGGCAGGGGTGTAGTGGAGACTGCGCGACTGGACTGAAGAGCCTGTTGTACCCCTCAGAGCTCAACCTCAATTCTATCATACATTTCCTCCTACTTCGCTCCTTCTTTGTCTTTGATTTCCAATGAAGCATCGTTTAGAGCTTCTATGATGAAGTTGAATTCATCAGGAGTAAGTGTAGTCTGCATCTTGGTCACGGTAGCTCTTGATTTCTTCCAGGAAGAAGGTTTTGGGGGAGAAACCTTCCTCTTCTTCAAAGGGTCAGCCTTGTCTCTGGGTGGTGTTACTTCACCTTTTGTTTGTTTAGCTTCTTTGTCCTTCATCTCTTCTACATTGCCATCACCTCCTCACTCAGGTGATATGGAAGCAATCCTCCCTGAAGCGCTGCTTAAATATTGGACCTCTTCAGTCTTCTATCTTCTACTGGTTCTAGGTGTGTCCTGTTCTTTGTGAGTGGTCTCCAGGCTATCCAGCTCAGGATCAAACATCTCTACAGGTTCAATGGGGATAAGGATATCTGTGAACCATTCCTTAGTGATATCCTCCAGGTCCTCTCCTGTAAGTTTATAGTACAACTGGAGTTGTTCCTTGTGTTCATTAGCTCGTGTTGTAATGTAAATGAAATGTTGATCTGTGATGAACCTCATCAGGGGTCAAAACCTCTATAAGGTGTTTGGATTCATGCAAGGCTCAACTTCAGTGGCTCTCTTTAGCTGAAGGTAATAGGTATGAAAAGTAGTGTTCGACTACCACTATTTGTTCATATCACTTGAATACCAAAGGATAGCGAACTTCGCAGCAAGCGACTCAAATGGTTCGATATCCCGGAAGGTCGCACCTTTCAGCATTTCCCAAGAAACAAAGGCAATGAGGATCAAGAGCCAGCTGAAGTGACACTTGTAGCCATGATCTTGTGCTTCATGGTAGTCTAGTTCAAGCCCGTTGACTAGGTACTTCACTCAGTCCATATGTAAGCCTTCTACACACTTCCCCGCAACATTGACGACAAAGCCCGTGACCTATGTGGGTCGGTTCTTGCATACCAGCTTTCCAGCTATTAACTGACATGATAGGCACACTGCACCATTCTTTATGGAGGCTACCCTGTAGCCTCATGTCCCCTTCTCAACATCGTCGTATGTGTCTTTAATCTTCTGTGCTAGTGCACGATCTGTGGCCTTCCCTGGGTAGAAATCCTGTGGGTCAGGTCCTTGCATACTCAACCCTATGATCCTATGGATCAGCATTGGATCGACTATAATACGATTGTCTAGCCATAAATATCCACCATGGTAACACGATAGTAGCATCTGGACACAGGCGTTGACTTCCTAGTGTCTTCCAAAGTGTGGGATTTTCATGACATTTAACAAGGTGGACTATGTGAGGTTCATCGTCCATGGTTGAGGTATGATCTTTGATTTCTTTCCCTTTGTCCTAGTTAGGTATTTGTATGGGGCAAGCATGTTTTAGTTTTTGCGATCTTCGAGGTTGAAGTCACTGAATTTCAACGCTGTGATCTTATCCTGCTGTGCATGAACTGCATGTATCCCCTTCGAGAGGTACGTAGTGACCATGGTGTACTCGAAATATCTGGGTACACTATCACGACTTACCACACCAGCTAGAGGCAGGATATAGTTGGTTAATATAGATGGGATCAACTTTGCATTGATTAGGTCACCTTTGTTTTTAGATCTCTTTTCTATTGACGATCGGGATGATCTGGCTCCGCAAGCAGTCGACGAAGAGGCTTGCAGTCCTCTCGTCAATGACGCTTGTATACCTACATACATCGACATTTCTCTTTCGTTCATGAGGTCGATGAGAACTTCCTCAAAAAAATTTCTCTATCACACTGAACTTGTTCGACATACACACTCGGGTTTGAAAATCTCAAGGTCAGAGAGTAATCTCTCAATGCAATGGGATAGATGAAAAAAACACGATGATCACTATGTGAAAATCAACAAATCTGTAGGCTCAAATTCACAGTTTGCAGAAGTGTTCTAGATGTGTGGCGTGACGGGATAAATAGATACTTGGTAACGGATCTCTTGCAACCAGTAAGAATCCTTCATTAACTCAGTTCTGTCCATTATGGCACGGTCCCAATGGTCTGGTGGAAAGTTGTCTAACCATTAATGTCTTTCTTCCCGTTCGGGGCATGAGTCGAACAATTATACTATCTCTAACAGCTATATTGCTTTGCCATGGCAAAGTGCCATGTGACGTTGTTCTGGTATTCTGACAAAGCTCCAATTTTGTAAATTTTCCTTCTGCGAAGTTCCCTCAGGAACCTTTTGTAACTTTTCAATCTTAACTCTCTTCTTACTTAGTTTTCTATCCTTCCTTCCATTGAGCTTCATCTCGAAATTCCTTTTTCCATTCTGATTCGTATCTTCTTTTGGCATAGTAACTTCATGTTGTTGAGATTCTCTCCTAGAAATCAGGGGTAATACTTCATCTGTATCTGGAATAGGTATTGTAATCTTCTGTGGGTCTTCTAGTGTTCTTCCATCTTCGACATTCCAGTCTTTGGTTTGAAATAGCTTCACTCGATTCTCTTGTTCTTCAATCAAGTGTGTGATCCTCCTAGTCATGAAATCTTTTAGCTCTTGCTTCTTTTGTTCTAAGACGTATTTCTCTTCCCTTCTGGCCTAATCTCTTTCAATCCAAGGTTTTCTAAGAAACATAGTAAATGGAGCATTGTCCTCAATAAATTTAACAACTTCAAATTCTTCCTCTGTCGAAGTTCCCTTGGCACTCATAGATATATGGGTAATCTTTCCACATAGGTTTATCATCTTTCCTCTGAATAGTCCTATTCCTCCTAATGAAGGACTCATAGCAGGCTCCCCTAAAGTTTCCCAAGTTCTTTTTGTCATTATATTCACCTATATTTCTTCATCCAGAACATAGTCAATGTCGAAGTCTCCTATTCTTGCTTCAATGCATTCTTTTTCTTTGAAGACCTCTGATAAACTAATATGTCAGTGATCATTCAGGGAACTTTCATCTATAGCAACATTTTCTCTGATTCTTTCCGGGGTTCTGCCATAATCTCAATTGCTTGACTTTGTTGGTGGTATTATTGTCTCATATTCATCCTTTCAAGTTGATCAATCATTCTAGGGCAATCCAAAACTTCATGGTCCATAGCTTTACAATAGAGGAAACTAGGTTTTCTACCAGGGCATTCCTTAGCCAGATGTCCTGGTCTTATGCAACTATAACAAAGGGATAATCCTCTCTTTTTGTTAAACGATCCCCAACCTTTCTTGTACTGCGTGCTAGGATCATAGTAGTTAACCTGCAAAAAATTATTTCTAGCATCATGCATCCATTTGTTAGTCCAAACATTCTTTCTATACATAGGTATAACATATTTTTCACTATTCTTATCATATCTACTTATATCACATCTTCTTTCATCTGTCAGTTCCCTAGTTTTCAAGCTAGGACAAATCTTATCAAACATGCCTAGATCCATACTTTAGAAACAAAATTTTCCACTAATCTTACTTCTATAGAACACAAAGCTTCCAGATCTAAAACTTTTCACTATTCTTACCTTTATCAGAGCACAAAGTGTTCAGATCTTACCTCTTTTCTTCAGATCGGACTTCTTTTCTTTAGCACAGAGCTTCACAAACTAAGTAGAGTACTGCGCACTAGAGCGACAGATCTACGCACAGAGCTTTCACAATTTTAGGTTGGATCTTTGCACAAAGCTTCTTCTTTCTCAGTTCCCAGCAATCACTGTTTCATGTCCCAACAACAAAACCATTTGTTGGCACAAGGGCGGACCCAGGGTTCAATGCTACAACAGTGCACCAAAAAAACCCTAACTAATGGCCCTTTCAATGACACCTATGAAGGAGATGAAGTTTCACCCAAGGTAGAGGTAAGGGTGGTTACAAGACTCAGATGTCTGCAACCTTAGCTAGTACACAGATCTGTGATTCTAACACTTAACAGAGCACTTAGCAGTAAACATTCATCAATATTAAGTTCTTGGTAACCACGCAGACAAACCCTAATTACAAAGCATCGTAGTATCCAACCAAATCTAACATCTAACAACACTTAGCATGACGAAATAGATCAGGTCTTAACAGATTCAGCACTAAGCATATGTATATCAGTCAGATTCAGCATTCATCTATATCATAGCAAGTTACACATAAACACATCAAAACATTGCACAAAGAAGAGAAACACAGCATATACCTGGTTCACCCCCCCCCTGGGGCTACATCCACCAACTCTTCTTCTCTTCTATTATCTTTTGTTAATCAGTTACATGCACAGAGCCTCAAAAACCCTACTCTGCATAGGACGAGATATCTGCGCACTTCGCTAGATCCTCCCTCCCCGAGTTAGGTTCAGCAAAAATCCTCCTCTCGATCTCTTGCAATCCCTTGCACTTAGCCTTACCAGTCTTACATAGTATGCACAAAGCACTTACAATCCTCCGATCACATAGATCGATCATTAGCACTTAGCACATTGGGATAACATCACATAGATGCCCCTCCTTACATTGCCTAGACATCTATTTATACTTTAAAAATAGGCCTAGACATGGGTAAACCCATGGGCCAACATCCCATACCCATTACATAATCTCAAACCCCAAAAAGGACCCCAAAAAGGACCCAAAAAAGGGGCTGAGATCCCACAATCTCTGCTTCGTCTTGCGCTCCTCCTTCGACAGGCTGTTGAAGTCCCAAAATAGGTCAAAATTGACCAAGGATCTCCCAAAACTTGGTCAAGGGCCAACAGACAGGTAGAGGCTGTAAAAAAGTCTCTCAAGACCATTTTGTAGATAAATGTCAGCAACAGCAAATTTGACTGGCATATAATGCTATATCCCGCACTTTGGGCATATTGAACCTTGGTCAAGACTTCCACTGGATTTTCTCCTTTCCAGTTAGTAAACAGTGTAGATTTGATATTACCTATTCAATGCAAAATCCCTTCTCTTAGATTGGCAGTTGCAGTCCTACCTAACACTTATGATATCGAATGACACCTTGTGCACCTAGAGAGCCTTGACGAGTAGTGTCGAGACGCCTCTACAACTATCGAAGAAAATAAAAGATATTTCAAGGTCCAATACGATAGTTCTATCTGTTCTTGGTTGTACACTGAGGGTGATTTGATCCTTTTATATGATCAATCCAAAGAACCACTGGGGGCAGACAATTTCAAACCCATGTGGCACGATCCCTATATCGTGTGACATGTCTTAGAAAAAGGAGACTATGAATTAGAATATTAGGAAGGGAACATGTTGGTTGAGCCTAGGAATGGGCTTTATTTGAAAATATATTATGCTTGAGCCCCAAGCTTGGGCGTAACTCTTTGTATACTAATGTAATTTA
>JASDQU010014148.1:49306-63826 GCA_032191745.1 Picea mariana
AGCAATAGTAAAAGAAGAATTAAATAATAAATTACAAATTGATACAACTTACCTCATAGAAACAAAGAGGCTAGGAAAAATAATTGATCACAAAGATAGGTTGATTCGTGTCAAAGTAAGTTGTAATGACCATAAATATAGCATAGTTAGTAAATCTTTGAGCTTGAAAGGGTCATGTATATTTATAAATGAAGATCTCATTCCAGAAGACCAAGTTGAAATAAAGAAGAAAGTTCAAAAGGTAAAAGAAGCCAGGAAAGAAGGAAAATGGGAAATAATTAGAAATCGAAAAGCTATTGTTAGGGATACAGATGAGAAGGATAATAATAAATAGGAATTTGGGACACTCAAGATCCTTTTTTGGAACTGACGTGGCTTTCCATGGCGTAAAGGTCCTATGATAAGTTGGATCCCAAGTGATATTGATATTATCTGTCTAGTTGAAACTTAGGTGCATGAGGAGTCTAAGGTCCCTAATATAGAAGGATTTGTCTTGTGGTCGATGGAACAAAAACACCCACCGTAGAGGGATAGGAGGCATAACTTGTTATATTAGAAAGAGCATTTCTCCTCACATTCAACTTCATAAGATTGRCCCTCTCAATCATTACATTTGGATAGAAATTTCAGACACCAATGCTAAGAAAATGTATATAGAAATTTGTTATTTTGCACCTATTAATTCTTTTTTTAATAAGAAAAATAATCTAGAAAACAATTGTCCCTATAATAATTTAGAACAAGATATTTATAGTTTGAAAAATGAAGGTAATATCCTCCTGCTAGGAGACTTTAATGCTATGACCGCAACTAAACAAACTACTCTTTTAAGTACCGATTCCAACCATAATCCTTTATGGTTAGATGAGGACCTTGTTTTATCTAATAGCTACAAAAGAAGCTCTGAAGACCTAATTGAGAATTTATTTGGTACTAAGTTGGTCAAACTTTGCAGCTCTCAAGACCTAATAATTTGCAATGGAGTAATGAAGTGGCCAAACTCCAACCAGATGACTTGTATTCATGGGCTAGGTAGTAGTGTTGTAGATTATGTGATATCTGATATCCCCGTTTCCAACCAAATATCAACTTTTCACCTTCTAAATGACCATGAGCCTGATTCTAATCATAAACCTTTAACCCCAACTCTAAACTTTTCCATGCATAGGAGCGCCATTGAAGAGAATTATGATAATCAAAGAAATTTGCGCTTTGAGAAAAGTAAAGTTGACATTTTCTTAAAGGATTTAAATAATAAATTAAATCTCCTAACTTATAAGGTCAGCATTAAAGAACTCTATCATAATTTTACAACTACCCTTTCCACTTCTATTAACAAGTTCTCTTTCGAGGTGTCCTATAAAAAGAATAATAGAACGACCAACCCTTGGTATGATAAATAATGTAAAATTGGTAGGAAAGCCATTAGGGATGCTTCTAATGAGTCCTTAAAACTCGATAAGATCAATACGTACAAAGCCCTAAGTAAAAGGAAAAAAAGGTACAATATCAATAAAAGGCAAGATCAACTTTCACAACTATATAAGCTGGATCCTAAGAAGTTCTGGAGCCAAATTCTAAACCACAATACTAAATAAAATAATAGGATTCCCTTAAGGGACTGTAATTCCTACCTTAAAAGTCTTTACGATTTCCCTAATTCCATGGACACCATTCCTATTGTCCCTACAAAGGAATAAGTTTTTTCTTAAGATGACATAGAGTTCGGGGTTAAGCAGCTTGCAAATGGGGAAGCTAAGGACATTAAAGGCTACCAAAATGAAAATTTTAAAATCGGAGGGCCAATCCTTATCCCTCACATACACAAGCTCTTCAATTTAGCAGTAAAAAAGGGCTTCCCTAAACCTTGGACGCAAAGCCTCATTGTTCCTATTTTAAAAAATGGGGATAGAAACATTCCCTCTAATTATAGGACCATTATTATTAGCCCAATTTTAACCAAGCTTTATGGAATTATTGATCGAAGTCATGGTAAAAGAGATAAAGTCCAGACCGGGTTTAGGAGATATCATTCAACTGTGGACCATCTTGTTACCTTTAGGATCATTGCAGAGGAGTTCCGCAATACTAAAACCAATCTTTTTTGTTGTTTTGTTGACTTTAGAAAAGATTTTGACATGGTTCCCAGGAAAAACCTTTGGAATAGGTTGGAAGAGATAAAAGTGTAATATTCTAGATATAAAAAGTATGCAGAACATAAATAAATAGCTAGAAATGGCAGATGAACAACAATATAACCAGAACAACACCACAATAATACCAAAATGATACCAAAATAATACCATAAGGAGCTCTTTGATTACTGAGAGCAATGTTCACTTGCCTCTTCGAGGGGGAAACTTCTAGCAGAGCAGATCTCTATTACAATAATATCCAAGACAAAAGTTCTCATACCCTCGGCTCCTATTTATACTAAATATGTCTATCAAAAGAACCATTTAGAGGAAGATCCTTCTAGAAGCATAAGATTCTATTAGGTCTTCTTACATTGGACTTATTCTTCCTTATTGCTAGGCCTTATTAAAATTGACCTTTATTACATGGAAATATATTATTCTATCTACGTGAGGGGTTAGGTCCTTAACATGTCCTCCCCATTAAAAACAACCTTGTCCTCAAGGCTTGAGATGGGGAAATTGTTGCAGAATGGTAGATGGTTCCCAAGTGGCATCTGTTGGAGTTGTATCTTTCCACTGGGCTAACATTCCTTGATGGTTCACTAACGCAGACGACACTCACGCTGGTCCAAAACTGTTTTTGGTTGTAGCCAAATGGAGCCTTCTTTGTCCAACTCGGGAAGGTTGGTTTGAGTTTGGCACTTAGTTCCAATCACCTTCTTTAAGCGGGAAACATGAAAAATAGGACATAGCTTAGAATGATTAGGAAAAGCTAACTGATAGGCCACTTGTCCCACATGCTTGAGAACGGTATAAGGACCATAACATTTGGGCACCAGTTTATGACAATGGTCAACCTTGAGAGAATATTTCTTGTAAAGTTGCAGTCGAAGAAACAACTGATCTCCTTCTATAAATTGATGTTCAAAGCGACCTTGATCTGCTTGTTTCTTCATGCGATTCTGGGCTGTTGGCCCTTGGTTATGGAAGAAAGTGAAGAATAAGGAAGAAAATCTAAAAAGCGAACTTTGCGGAAGACACAGTGACTGTCACTAGGTCAAAGTGAGCAAAAGAGTAGAAAAGTTGGAGCAAAGTACATAAATGCAAGCCGTTGGACGAGGAGATTAAGGATGACATATAAGAAAGGAGGAAGGATCGAGGACAACTCAGAAAGAGGGAAAAGCCACCGTTAGCACCGCGAGAGAAGGAATGAAAGACAGGTTGGCGAAGCCTAGAAAAAGCGGGTCAAGTTGACCTAGGGTTTTAGACACCTAGGGTTTTGGTATCTAGGGTTTTGGCATCTAGGTTTCGGCTTAGGGCTGTCGGTGAATGATTGTAATGTATAAATAGAGGTCTAAAGGGTCTAGGTTGGGTTGGTAATTTTGGGTTGGTAGGGTATTGTTGTCAATCTAGCTCTATTGTAGTGATGAGATATTATTGTATTGAGAGAGGGAAGTGCTGAGAGAGAGAGCCTTCCAGTATTGTAATATCTTCAGCTGTGTGCGAAGGTGAGATCCTCCAGCTGGGTGCGCAAGAAGGGGAGAGAAAAAGAGAAGAAGAGAGATTATCTGCGAGCTGAGAACACATACAAGAACTGTATGCTTTACCTTAATAAATCATGAGCACAGTTCTGTGGACATAGCCCTAGAGAGAGGGTGAACCACTTACATCTTGTGTTGTGTGTGTGGTTGATGCTTTGATCTCTGTCATTGTTATATTGTTATTTGCATTGTCGTATTAGATCAGATCTATAACTGTGCAAGGTAGATCAAGCTTGATAAGTGATAGATGCATGTTGCGTTGTTGTTGTATTAGATCCTCTTGATATTCCCCTGGTTGTAGACATATCTGTCCTACAACCCCCTCATAGATGCTTCGGGTGAGACTGCATCTACTTCGTAGGTGTTGCCGAAAGGGCCAGTAGCTAGGGCTTGTTGGTGCACTCTTGGAGCTAAACCCTGGGTCTGCCCCTGTGCCAACAAATGGTTCTGTTGCCGGGACATGAATCTCTCTTTCTTTTCCTTATTCAGTAGCCAAGCCTATTTGGGAGTTCGATCAAAGATTCAAGACCTTAACAGGTTGATTGAGAGTATGAGATAGACTACGTAGTCCTCGACTTAGGGTCAGAGGTCAATGTCACGATGAAGCAAACTTGGGCACATATGGGAAAACCAAAGTTGATCTATTCCCCTATGTGGCTTAGGATGGCTAATCAGCAAGTTATCAGCCCATTTGGATAATTGGAGCATGTCCCTGTGGACATCGATGGAGTAAGAACGTTTGCAGATTTTGAGGTAACTAAAATAGTTGTCCTTACCCTGCGTTATTAGGAATTGATTGGGCCTTTGATAACTCTACTGTTGTTGACTTAAAGAAGAGACACATGAATTTTGAAAAGGATGGCCTTAGGGTCATTGCACCTTTAGATCTAGATGAAGGTCAACGATACACAGATCCCATCAGAGAAGAAGACTACACATATGCACTAGAAAACATATACAACTGACAGTCAGACAACAGGATTACATCAACTCTACAACCGATGGGAATCTGAGCTGGCGAAGTGACATCGTGTGTTCATTAGATTCAGAAGAAGCATTGGAAAACTGGCAGAACCAGATGTACAAAGTATCCACCAGAAGATGTGCTACATTAACCAGAAAAGTCTGTTGGATCGACACAACAGTAAGTAACTTACCCACCTTTGATGGTATGAACCCTTTAGAAGCCTTCCTATTAGACTTTGAAGCAAATGTACCAACACAACAAAGGCTATTGGGAATGGATGAGGCCCTGAAAGCCACATCGACAAGATAGTGGGGGACACACAAAAGTAATATTACAGACTGGGCACAATGTCGAACATCGATAACAATGCAGTTCTCGGCACAAGCAGTCGGTTGCGAAGTAAGGTATACCGATCGAAGTTGCCCAAAGGACCATGTGCGAAGCTACGAAGAGGCCTGGAACGACATCCCTCGAGAACAATGGGTACACAGATTCATTGACACGCTGGATATGATCCCTATCAACTGGTACCTTCAAGCAGAGCTGCGCCTCATCACTATAGACTGGGAAGGTATGATTTAGAATTTTATAACCACCTTTTTATTTGAAAGTGAATATCCTTCAGTAGACCAAGCATTACAGATTGTGAGAAAGAAGGTATTCAAGGAGGCATATAACCTCCCTATGGAACAAGAAGAGGATGAATGGATTGGGCCTCCAAAAATTGCAGAGCTTCTACAACATCAACGCCGATGATGATGATGATCCCAGGAAGGTGAACATCGCAGAAACAGAAGGCCAAAGAAATGTGGAAGGACCAAGAGTGGAGCTACCATTTATTGGTCAGCCAATCAAGATTGAAAAAGTCAATATTGGGACGGAGGAGACACCAAAGCTTGCTAATGTCAAAGATTATTGGGATGCTGCTACCATTGACAAGATTACAGAGTTACTGCATGAATATCAGGACTTGTTTCCGACCAAGTTCACTGATATGAATGGTATCAAAGGTCCTATGGGAGAGATGAGGATCCCTTTGAAACCAGGTGCGAAGCCAGTCAAGAAAAGACCCTACAAATTGAACCCAAAATATAAGGAAAAAGTGAAGATTGAGTTCGAAAGAATGCTGGAAGAAGAGATTATAGAACCTATCGAATAGTCGCAGTGGATTGGCCCTATGGTGGTACAAGACAAGAAGACAGACAAGATCAGAATTTGCATAGATCTCATGAAGTTGAATGATGCTTGTTTGCAAGACCCTTTCCCTACACGATTCAATGATGAAGTACTAGCTAATGTGGGAGGCAAGGAGGTATATTCTTTTACAGATGGATTTTCAGGATACCATCAGATCCAGATTTCCAAGGAGGACCGCCACAAGACCACGTTTGCAACATAATGGGGATCCTACCAATATACAATGATGCCATTTGGACTGAAGAATGCCCCAACCATCTTTTCCAGGGTGGTGGTAGAATCCTTCAAAGAGTTCTTGCATAAAATTTTAGAAGCATATTTTGATGACTGGGCTGTGTTTAGTTTATTAAAAAACCATATTGAATGTCTAGGCTAATGTTGGATAAATGCAGGCAGTGTCAAATTGATTTAAATATGAAGAAGTGCATCTTCTTCTTACCATTTGGAGTACTATTAGGACATATTGTATGCAAGCAGGGATTGCTGGTTGACCCATCAAAAATTGCACTTATAATTTATTTGCCACCTCCTACTTCGGTCAAACAACTGCGCATTGCACTGGGACATACTGGCTATTACAGAAAATTCATTAAAGGATATGCCCAAATTACAACACTGATGGAGAAGATGTTGAAGAAAGACTGTTAGTTTAGCTGGACAGAAGAATGCCAGCAGAGCTTTGACACACTGAAACAAAAGATGGTTACTACGCCTATTCTGGTTTTTCTAGATTGGAGCAAAGAATTTCATGTGCACATCGATGCGTCTTCTATTGCATTATGAGCAGTACTGGCACAACCTGGAGAAGGGGATATCGACCATCCATTAATTTTTGCTAGCAGGAAGCTATCTACAACTAAAATTAATTACAACACTACCGAAAGAGAAGGAATAGCCATGGTGTATGCGTTGCAAAAATTCTGCCACTACTTGTTGGGAGGACACATTAAAATGTTCACAGATCACTTCGCACTGAAGTACCTAGTCAATAAGCTAGCGTTGGGGGAACACATATGCAGATGGCGTTTGCTATTTCAAAAATATGATTTTGAAATCATAGTTAAGCCAGGAAGAATGAACAAGGGCCCTGACCACTTGTTGAGGTTGGAACATGGCGAAGAACCCACCAGTTTAGAGGATACACTGCCGAATGCACAACTGCTCTCCATTAGAAAGATTGACGACCAGTTCGCAGACATAGTCCAGTTCCTATCAACATGAATGGCACCTAGTGAGTACACAATTCCCAGAAGAAACAATTAGTGGTGTGCGCTGCAGACTTTTCAATTATAGCCGGTCAACTATACAAAATGGGACCCAATGAGATACTAAGGAGGTGTGTTATGGAGACAGAGCGACCACTGATCCTTGTAGAAGCTCACGAAGGCATCACATGAGGACATTATGCAGGGAATGTAACTGCGTAGAAGATTCTTAGAGCTGGCCTTTGGTGGCTTATTTTACACAGAGATGCTAAAGATTATGCCAGAGCCTGCGACGTATGCCAGAGAGTTGGGAAACATATAGAAGGGATGAAATGCCATTAGCAGCACATATGAATCTACAAGCATTCTAAAAGTGGTCCATTGACTTCATGGGACCTATAAGCCCACCAGGGAAGCGCACATGAGAAAGGTACATAATTATTGCGATATAATACCTAACTAGATGGGCTGAAGCCAGAGAAGTTAAGGATTGTAGTGCAACTACAGCTGCGTGTTTTATATTTGATGACATAATAACCAGGTTTGGATGCCCAAAGATCCTCATGAGTGATCAAGGCACACACTTCATCAATAAGAGAGTCGAAGCCTTGACTGAAGAATTTGCAGTCCACCATCAAAAGAGTACACCTTACCACCCACGAGCAAACAGAACAATTGAAATATTCAACAAGATCTTGGAGACCGCACTGACAAAGATTTGCAGTGTGAACAGAGATGATTGGGATTTAAGAGTACCTGTAGTACTATGGGCCTATAGAACCACTTGCAAGAAATTAACACTGCAGACCCCTTTTAAATTGGTTTATGGGCTTGAAGCTATTGTTCCAATGGAGTATTTAGTACCAAGCCTGTGAATTGCTGCTTTTACACATGTGGATGATATTGGATAATCTATAGAGAGGCTTTCATAGTTGGTTGAACTAGAAGAAGACAGATTTATTGCACGATTCCAGTAGCAGGTTCAGAAGGAAAGAGAGAAGGCTTATCATGACATGCACATAAAAAAAAGGCATTCAAGTAAGGTGATTTAGTATTGCTGTATGACAGTAAGTTCCTGAAACATCCTGGGAAGTTCAGAACGCATTGGCTCGGACCGTACGAGATTGCTTATGTTACCAAAAGGGGAGCTGCGCAACTGAAAACATTGAAGGGAGAATGGAAGGAAGGATTGGTAAATGGGAGTGGGATGAAGTTGTACTATGACAACCAGCTGCCTCACACACCTCAGTAGGAGCATGGAACAAAAGGGTGTAGGTACCAGGTGCAGTTGAAACTGGGTACCAGACACAACAAAGACAATCTGCACAAGCATGGGAAGGAGGCATAGAGCAAAAAGCAAAGGCTTCCCTACGCAACCCAAAGTCGAAGTAAAATAGAAGGATCAGATCTGAAGTTCCTCAGGACGAGTCACAGGTGAGTGTTGGGGGCCTGTTGGCCCTTGGTTATGGAAGGAAGCGAAGAACAAGGAAGACAAGGTGAAAAATGAACTTGGCGGAAGACACAGTGATTGTCACTAGGTCGAAGTGAGCAAAAGAGCATAAAAGATGGATCAAAGTACGAAAATGCAATCCGTTGGACGAGGATATTGAGGATGACAGATAAGAAAGGAAGAAGGATCAAGGACAACTCAGAAAGAGAGAAAATCCACCGTTAGCATCGGGTGAGAAGGAAGGAAAGACAGGTTGGTGAAGCCCGAAAAAAGTGGGTCAATTTGACCTAGGGTTTTGGTATCTAGGGTTTTGGCCTAGGGTTGTTGGTGAATGATTATAATGTATAAATAGAGGTCTGAAGGGCCTAGGTTGGTTTGGTAGGGTACTGTTGTCGATCTATCTCTATTGTTGTGGTGATATATTATTGTATTGAGAGAGGGAAGTGTTGAGAGAGAGAGCCTTCTGGTATTGTAAGATCTTCAGCTGTGTGCGAAGGTCAGATCCTGCAGCTAGGTGCGTAGGAAGGGGAGAGAAAGAGAGAAGAAGAGAGAAGATCTGCGAGCTAAGAACGCAGACAAGAACTATATGTTTTACCTTAATAAATCATAAGCACAGTTCTATGGACGTAGCCCTAGAGAGAGGGTGAATCACGTACATCTTGTGTTGTGTGTGTGGTTGATGCTTTGATCTCTGTCACTGTTATATTATTATTTGCATTGTCGTATTAGATCAGATGTATAACTGTGCAGGGTAGATCTAGCTTGATAAGTGATAGATGCATGTTGTGTTGCTGTTGTATTAGATCCACTTGATATTCCCCTAGTTGTAGACATCTCTGTCCCGCAACCCCCTCATAGCTACTTCGGGTGAGACTGCATATGTTTCACAGGTGTTGCCGAAAGGGTCAAAAGCTAGGGCTTGTTGGTGCGCTCTTGGAGATGAACCCTGTGTCTGCCCTTGTGCCAACATGATCCATGACCAAATTCTCTTTTAGGGTATGGAGAATAGCCTCTCAAATTGTAAGTGTTTGGTCAACCGCCTGGACCTTCGAGAAACCTGGAAAATATGAGAGAACTGAAGGAGGATTTTTTCCATATATCACTGCAAAAGGAGTCATACATGTAGCTGTATGGTATGAAGTGTTTTACCACCATTCAATTAGTGGTAACCATTGAGCCCACTGATTTTGCCTTTCCGATGCAAAACACCTCAAATATGTTTCCAAACACTTGTTGACAATTTCAGTTTGACCATCAGTCTGGGGATGATAATCCGTGTTGAGATTCAATTGGGTGCCTTGTAGCTTGAACAATTCTTGCCAAATATTGTTGGTGAAGGTTGGGTCATGATAAAAAACAATAGAATGCGACATGCCATAAAGCTTGAAGACTTGATCAATGAAAAGTTGAGCCACATTGGATGTTGTAAATGGGTGTTGAAGAGCACATAAATGAGCATACTTGGAAAGACGATCAACTATACCCATAATGAATGATTTATTGCACAATTTAGGTAAGCTTACAATAAAATCCACAGAGATATGCCGCCAAATAGCAAGTGGAATCGGAAGTGGTTTTAGTGTGCAAGGAGATTTGACTGTTTCACCCTTGTTGCATTGACACACATCACATTCAACCACAAAATTACGAATGTTCTGTTTCATACCATCACAGAAAAAAGAATGTTTGACCCAGTCATAGGTTTTGGTAAACCCGGAGTGCCCAACTGTGGGTGTAGCATGAAGCTCAGAAAGTACCATGGATTTAAGTTTTGACTGTTTACTTAAATACAAACAACCTTTGTATCGAATCTAATCATTGAGCCTCGGAAACTGGAGAATTGGACTGCAATTGTTGTATCAGATGCGAACTTTTGGGATCTTGTAGCCATTCCTGTCTAACAACTTGGAGCTAATTTGGTACAACGAAGGAGAGAGAAAAAAGGGAACTTTCATCTTCATATTTTCTTGAAAGTGCATCAACAACCACATTGTCTTTGCCTTTCTTGTAAATGATCTCATAATCATATCCAAAGAGCTTAGTCACCCATTTTTGTTGCTCTGGGGAGGAAAGGCGTTGTTCCAAAAAATACTTGAGGCTTTGATGATATGTCTTAATTTGGAAGCGTTTCCCCAATAGATAAGGGTGCCAAAGATCCACGACATGCAGAATAGCCAACATTTCCTTTTCATAGATTGATTTGGCCAAATTTTGCTCGGACAATTGTTTGCTAGTAAAGGACAAAGGACGACCCTCTTGCATAAGGACAATGCCAATTCCTTTCCTGAAAGCATCACATTCCAGGAAAAAGGTCTTTGTGAAATCAGGAAGGGCCAAGATTGGAGTGGTGCACATGGCCATCTTCAAGGTTTGAAAATCCTGAGCAACCGTTGGAGTCCAAGTGAAAGAATCCTTTTTAAGGAGTGTAGTGAGAGGTGCCACAATATTTCCATAATTCTTAGCAAACTTGTGATAATAACCTGTTAAACCTAGAAATCCACGCAAGATTTTGAGAGTCTTCGGGTGAGGCCAATCTTGATAGCTTCAATCTTTTTAGAATCCACCCTGACGCCGACCTTGCCAACAAGATGACCCAACTACTCAACTTCTGAGGCGCCCAAAAGAACATTTAGATGGTTTGAGGAAAAGTTGGTGTTGAGAAAGTAGATGGAGAACTCAATCCACATGAGAAAGATGGGTTGTCCAGGTTTTACTATAGATGAGGATATCATTAAAGAAAATTAAGACAAAATAACAAAGAAAAGGATGAAATACATGATTCATGAGGCTTTGGAAAGTGGAGGGAGCATTACACAAGTCAAAGGGCATGACCAAAAATTCATAGTGGCCCTCATGAGTTCTAAATGCAGTCTTAGGAATGTCTGCCTCTTTCATATGGATTTTGTGGTTTTCAGAATGAAGATCAAGTTTAGTAAAGAACTAGGTGCCACTCAATTCATCCAAGAGGTCATCAATGACATGAATGGGAAATTTGTCTTTAATGATGAGTTTGTTGAGGGCGGGGAAGTCGGGACACATGCACCAAGAACTTTCTTTCTTAAGGACCATGACCACAAGAGAAGAGTAGGGGCTCGTACTAGGGCGGATAACACCCACGTTGAACATTTCTTGAACCATTTTCTGAATTTTTTTTTTTGGGAAAAGGGGTGACGATAGGGATGGATATTGGGAGGAAGGCTTCCTGGGACAAGGGGAATGGAATGATCATGAACACCACGGGAAGGAGGGAGTCCCCAGGGAGTGGAAAAAACCACTTAATGTTTAGAGAGGATGGATTAGAGGTCTTGCGACACAGAGAGTGTCTCAGTTTCTTGTATGGCATGGAGTTGGGAAAGAATGCCAGAATGACCTTTTTTGAGAATATTTTCAATGCGATGGGAACTAATGATCTCCGGGGAACCGACGATGATGCCTTGGAACTTATATTGTTGGCCCTCCTGGTCGAATTGCATGGTTAATTCCTTAAAATCCATGAGAATGGGGCCCAAAGTCCTTAGCCATTCTTTACCCAACACAATGTCACAACTGCCCATGTCGATAGCAAACATATGAGATTTCAGGTGGTATTCACCAATTTGGAGACACACATTTTCATAATGCCCTCCACATTTCATGGACCCGCCATTGGCAATCATGATTTGAAAATTATTGACTGCACATATATAACAATTAGTTTCTTGGGAAATGTGGCGATGAATAAAAGTATGGGTGCTTCCACTATCAACAAGAATGATGACCTTCCTATGCTTGATGTAACCAATTAGCTTGAGTGTTTGGGGAGCAGAGAAGCCAATGAGATCATTTAGGGAAATGAGCAGTTCTACTTCCGAAGGGTCTGAGGGAGGGGTTATGCCTGTGGGTTCAAGTGACACTGACACAAGGGGAGCCTCAACATCCTCTTCCGAAACATCCTCCAAGATGGCCATAAAACGCTTTTGTTCCTTACACTTGTGTCCCAAAAAATATTTGTTATCACAATTATAACAAAGGCCTTTGAGTTGACGTTCAGGTATTTCAGCCCTGGTCAATTTCTGGATCTTTAGTGGAGTAGAAGGAGGAGTGGGAGTTACTGGTTTAGTGCAAGGAATAAAGGAGGGTTTTCGGTTTGAGAAGAGACAACCTGTTGTGCTTCCTTATCTTTTTTAGTGGCATCCACCCAACTCTGAGGCTAAGCCATGGGGACATGGGCATGAATCTTATCCTTGAGGCCACTGATAAAACATTCTTGGAAAAAAGCATGAGACATGCCCTCTATACGAAAATTCAGTCGCTCGAAAGCAGCTATAAAGTCTTTCACTGTGCCAGATTGTTTCAACTTTGTCAAATGGCCGAAATGTTTGGTGTCAGTGTCAAAGCGTTCATAAAGCTCTGCAACAAAGTGTTTCCAAGCCACATACCCTTGGCGGGCATTTTTTCTCCATTGCCATCATTTCCAACGTTCTTGATCTAGATGGAGAACACCATACAGATGTTTGGACAACTCATCTGTAATGCCATACAAAGAGAAATAATGTTCCAATTGAGTTACCCAGCCAGTGGGATCTAAGCCATCAAATTTGGTCACATCGACACGCATAAGGCGTAGGTCATGCTGAAAGTGACGAGGTTGAAATTTCTGGGAATGAGAGGAAGTTTCACCTTCAGTATGCAAAGGTGGGTCAGATAAGGGAAGATTTGCAAGGATATGCAGCTTGGCACATATCGTCGTAGTGACAGATTCAATCTGGGTAGTAATGTCTTGTTTGAGGTGTTGTTTGAGTTCCTCAATTAAGGCATCGATGTAGGAATGCATGTTTTTATTGATGGTGGCAATATTGGCACTGATCTGTCTCACTTCTTGTTGGGTTTATCTGAAAGTAGAGTGCAAGGTATTGAAGCAAGCTTCCAACTCTTGGCTACAGGTATGGGCCATGATGACGAGGGAACACGAAAAGGAGTGGGTGGGACCACATAGAAAATGGGTTATGGGTGATGTGTATCACAATTATCAGGGCGACGAGTTGAATCCAATGGGGTAAATCCCAAATAAGGGTGTTGGAAGGGGGTCCGGTCCATGAGAAAAAAACAAAAATTGCTGAAAAATGATACATATGACTGCGATAAGGGAGAAGAGAGAAATCCAACAGAACAGGTCTCAAATAATGGTGCCCACATTATTTTTTCTTTTTACTCCTGCGGAGTTATACTTCTATCTGAAGAATACTGCAGTGATGAAATTCCCAAATGCTTAACATGAAGAAATGTGCAGTAATTTCGCAACTCAAATGCAAGAGATAGAGTTGTGTGACAATAGATCTTGTTTGTTCTGTTTTTTTTTTGTCCCCAAAGGTTAGGTATTCAAGGGTTCTATAGACAAGGGTTTTCCATGTCCTATAACTCTTTGATATATGTGCAGGGTCCAACAATAGTGCTCAACCCAATATCTTAGGACACCAACTAAGGAGGCTAGACTGTGCCCTTAGTCGTACTACTCGACTACCCAGGTACTAGAGAGTATCTTCCCGAGTGTTGTTCTCGGTGGCACTATAGCAGTCAGGCAGCCAATCGATTTATCTATGGAGGGATTCATGATATATAGGTCGATATGTATATAGGTGTTGTATGATGCGCTACCACTCGAAGGGGTACCAACATGGGTTACAAGGGTGGCCAACAGATGTGCGCTTAAGTGCCACTTGTATTTCCTATGTGTATGAATCCTTGACCGCGGGTTTATGTGTGTAACGATAGATCTTTGTAGCTTAAAGACGTCGGAATATGTCTCTACCTTGAAAAAAATTAACCCACAATTTTTTGCCGAGGAAGGTGCTCTGATACCACTTGTAATATTCCAGATATAAAAAGTATGCAGAACATAAATAAATAGCTAGAAATGGCAGATGAACAACAATATAACCAGAACAACACCACAATAATACCAACATGATACCAAAATAATACCAGAAAGAGAACTTTGATTACTGAGAGTAATATTCACTTGCCTCTTTGAGGGGGAAACCTC
>JASDQU010014148.1:68201-78451 GCA_032191745.1 Picea mariana
GGCCAAACTCCAACCAGATGACTTGTATTCGTGGGCTAGGTAGTAGTGTTGTAGATTATGTGATATTTGATATCCCCATTTCCAACCAAATATCAAATTTTGACCTTCTAAATGACCATGAGCCTGATTCTAATCAGAAACCTTTAACCCTAACTTGAAACTTTTCCATGCATAGGAGCACCATTGAAGAGATTTCTTATAATCAAAGGAATTTGCGCTTTGAAAAAAGTAAATTTGACATTTTCTTAAAGGATTTAAATAGTAAATTAAATCTCCTAACTTATAAGGACAACATTGAAGAACTCTATCATAATTTTACGACTACCCTTTCCACTTCTATTAACAATTTCTCTTTCGAGGTGTCCTATAAAAAAAAAATAGAACGACCAACCCTTGGTATGATAAATAATGTAAAATTGGTAGGAAAACCATTAGGGATGCTTCTAATGAGTCCTTAAAACTCGATAAGATCCATACCGACAAAGCCCTAATTAAAAGGAAAAAAAGGTGCTATATCAACAAAAGGCAAGAGAAACTTTCACAAGTATATAAGCTGGATCCTAAGAAGTTATGGAGCCAAATTCTAAACCACAATACTAAATAAAATAATAGGATTCCCTTAAGGGATTGGAATTACTACCTTAAAAGTCTTTACGATTTCCCTAATGCCATGAACACCATTCCTATTGTCCCTACAAAGGAATAAGTTTTTTCTTTAGATTACATAGAGTTCGGGGTTAAGCGACTTGCAAATGGGAAAACTAAGGACATTAAAGGCTACCAAACTGAAATTTTTAAAATCGGAGGGCCAATCCTTATCCCTCACATACACAAGCTCTTCAATTTAGCAGTCAAGCAGGGCTTCCCTAAACCTTGGACGCAAAGCCTCATTGTTCCTATTTTACAAAAATGGGGATAGAAACATTCCCTCTAATTAGAGGACCATTATAACTAGTCCAATTTTAGCCAAGCTTTATGGAATTATTTTGGAATTATTTAGCCAAGTCACGGTAAAAGAGCTAAAGTCCAGACTGGGTTTAGGAGATATCATTCAACTGTGGACCATCTTGTTACCTTTAGGATCATTGTAGAGGAGTTCCGCAATACTAAAACCGTTTTTTTGTTGTTGTTTTGTTGACTTTAGAAAAGCTTTTGACATGGTTCCTAGGAAAAACCTTTGGAATAGGTTGGAAGAGATACAAGTGTAATATTCTAGATATAAAAAGTATGCAGAACATAAATAAATAGCTAGAAATGGCAGATGAAAAAAAATATAACCAATACAACACCACAATAATACCAAAATAATACCCGAAAGAGCACTTTGATTACTGAGAGCAATGTTCACTTGCCTCTTCAAGGGGGAAACCTCTAGCAGAGTATATCTCTACTACAATAATATCCAAGACAAAAGTTCTCATACCCTCGGCTCCTATTTATACTAAATATGTCTATCAAAAGAACCATTTAGAGGAAGATCCTTCTAGAAGCATAAGCTTCTATTAGGTCTTCTTACATTGGACTTATTCTTCCTTATTGATAGGCCTTATTAATATTGACCTTTATTACATGGAAATATATTATTCTACCTACGTGAGGGGTTAGGTCCCTAACATGTCCTCCCCCTTAAAAACAACCTTGTCCTCAAGGCTTGAGATGGGGAAATTGTTGCAGAATGGTAGATGGTTCCCAAGTGGCATCTGTTGGAGTTGTATCTTTCCACTGGACTAACACTTCCTTGATGGGTCGCTAACGCAGACGATGCTCATGCTGGTCCAAAAATGCTTGTGGTTGTAGCCAAATGGAGCCTTCTTCGTCCAACTCGGGAAGGTTGGTTTGAGTTTGGCTCTTAGTTCCAATCACCTTCTATAAGCAAGAAACATGAAAAACAAGACAAATCTTAGAATGATTGGGAAAAGCTAACTGATAGGCCACTTGTCCCACATGCTTGAGAACGGTATAAGGACCATAACATTTGGGCACCAGTTTATGACAATGGTCAGCCTTGAGGGAATTTTGCTTGTAAGGTTGCAGTCGAAGAAACACCTGATCTCCTTCTGCAAATTGATGTTTAGAGCGACCTTGATCTACTTGTTGCTTCATGCGATTCTGGGCCATGACCAAATTTTATTTGAGGGTATGGAGAATAGCCTCTCAATTTGTAAGCGTTTGGTCAACCGCCTGGAACTTCGTGAAACCTGGAAAAGATGAGAGAACTGAAGGTGGATTTTTTCCATATACTGCTTCAAAAGGAGTCATGTAGTTTGCTGTATGGTATGAAGTGTTGTACCACCATTTAGCTAGTGGTAACCATTGAGCCCACTGATTTTGCCTTTCTGATGGAAAACACCTTAAATATGTTTCCAAACACTTGTTGACAATTTCAGTTTGACCATCAGTCTGGGGATGATAATCCATGTTGAGATGCAATTGGGTGCCTTGTAGCTTGAACAATTCTTGCCAAATATTGTTGGTGAAGGTTGGGTCGCGATAAAAAACAATAGAATGCAGCATGCCACGCATCTTGAAGAATTGATCCATGAAAAGTTGAGCCACATTGGATGTTGTAAATGGGCGGTGAAGAGCACATAAATGAGCATACTTGGAAAGACGATCAACTACAACCATAATGAACGATTTATTGCATGATTTAGGTAAGCCTACAATAAAATCCACAGAGATATGTCACCAAATAGCAGGTGGAATCGGAAGCGGTTGTAGTGTGCAAGGAGATTTGACTGTTTCGCCCTTGTTGAGTTGACACACATCACATTCAGCCACAAAATTACGATCGTCCTGTTTCATACCATCCCAGAAAAAAGAATGTTTGACCCGGTCATAGGTTTTGGTAAACCCTGAGTACCCAACTGTGGGTGTAGCATGAAGCTCAAAAAGTACCATGGATTTTAGTTGTGACTGTTTACTTAAATACAAATGGCCTTTGTATCGAATCTCATCATTGAGCCAACAGTACCCTTGGGAAACTGGAGAATTGGACTGCAATTGTTGTATCTGATGCGAACATTTGGGATCGTGTAGCCATTCTTGGCAAACAACTTGGAGCCAATCTAGTACAACGAAGGAGAGAGAAAAAATGGACCCTTCATCTTCATATTTTCTAAAAAGTGCATCAACAACCACATTGTCTTTGCCTTTCTTGTAAATGATCTCATAATCATATCCAAAGAGCTTAGTCACCCATTTTTGTTGCTTTGGGGAGGAAAGGTGTTGTTCCAGAAAATACTTGAGGCTTTGATGATTTGTCTTAATTTGGAAGTGTTTCCCCAATAGATAAGGGTGCCAATGATCCATGACATGCAGAATAGCCAACATTTCCTTTTCATAGAATGATTTGCCCAAATTTCGCTCGGACAATTGTTTGCTGGTAAAGGCCAAAGGATGACCCTCTTGCATAAGGACAATGCCAATTCCTTTCCTGGAAGCATCACATTCTAGGACAAAGGTCTTTGTTAAATCAGGAAGGGCCAAGATTGGAGTGGTGCACATGGCCATCTTCAAGGTTTGAAAATCCTGAGCAACCGCTGGAGTCCAAGTGAAAGAATTGTTTTTAAGGAGTGTAGTGAGAGGTGCCACAATCTTTCCATAATTCTTAGCAAACTTGCGATAATAACCTGTTAAACCTAGAAATCCATGCAAGCTTTTGAGAGTCTTTGGGTGAGGCCAATATTGATAGCTTCAATGTTTAAAGGATCCACCCTGACGCCGACCTTGCCAACAAGATGACCCAACTACTCGAATTCCGAGGCACCCAAAAGCACATTTAGATGGTTTGAGGAAAATTTGGTGCTGAGAGAGTATATGGAGAACTCAATCCACATGAGCAAGATGGGTTGTCCAGGTTTTACTATAGATGAGGATATCATCAAAGAAAACTAAGACAAAATGATGGAGAAAAGGACGAAATACATGATTCATGAGGCTTTGGAAAGTGGAGGGAGCATTAGACAAGCCAAAGGGCATGACCAAAAACTCATAGTGCCCCCCATGAGTTCTAAATGCAGTCTTAGGAACTTCTGCCTCTTTCATACGGATTTTGTGGTTTCCAGAATGAAGATCAAGTTTAGTAAAGAACTAGGCGCCACTCAATTCATCCAAGAGGTCATCAATGACATGAATGTGAAATTTGTCTTTACTGGTGAGTTTGTTGAGGGTGCGGAAGTCAGGACACATGCACCAAGAACCTTCTTTATTAAGGACCATGACCACAAAAGAAGAGTCAGGGCTCGTACTAGGGCGGATAACACCCACGTTGAGCATTTCTTGATCCATTTTCTCAATTTAAATTTTTTGGGAAAAGGGGTGATGATAGGGATAGATATTGGGAGGAAGGCTTCTTGGGACAAGGGGAATGGAATGATCATGAAAACCACGGGAAGGAGGGAGTCCCTGGGTAGTGGAAAAAACCACTTGATATTTAGAGAGGATGGATTAGAAGGCTTGCGGGATAGAGATTGTCTCAGTTGCTTGTATGGCATGGAGTTGGGAAATAATGCCAGAATGGCCTTTTTTGAGAAGCTTTTCAATGCGATGGGAACTAATGATCTCTGGGAACCGACGATGATGCCTTGGAACTTATATTGTTGGCCCTCATGGTCGAATTGCATGGTTAATTCTTTAAAATCCATGAGAATAGGACCCAAAGTCCTTAGCCATTCTTCACCCAACACAATGTCACAACTGCCCATGTCGATAGCAAACATATGAGATTTCAGGTGGTATTGACCGATTTGGAGACGCACATGTTCACAATGCCCTCCACATTTCATGGACCCGCCATTGACAATCATGATTTGAAAATTATTGACTGCACATATATAACAATTAGTTTCTTGGGAAATGCGGCGATGAATAAAATTATGGGTGCTTCCACTATCAACAAGAATGATGACCTTCCTATGCTTGATGTAACCAATTAGCTTGAGTGTTTGGGGAGTAGAGAAGCCAATGTGAGCATTTAGGGAAATGACTGGTTCTACTTCGGGAGGGTCTGAGGGAGGGGTTATGTCAGTGGGTTCAGGTGACACTGACGTAAGGGGAGCCTCAACATCCTCTTCCAAAACATCCTCTGAGATGGCCATAAAATGATTTTGTTCCTTACACTTGTGTCGTGGAAAATATTTGTCATCACAATTATAACAAAGGCCTTTGAGTTGGCGTTTAGTTATTTCGACCTTGGTCAATTTTCGGATCTTTAGTGGAGTAGAAGGAGGAGTGGGAGTTACTGGTTTAGTGCAAGGGATAAAGGAGGGTTTTCGATTTTGAGAAGAGACAACTTGTTGTGCTTCCTTAGCTCTTTTAGTAGCGTCCACCCAACTCTGAGGCCGAGCCATGGGGACATGGACATGAATCTCATCCTTGAGGCCACTGATAAAACTTTCTTGGAAAAAAGCATGAGACATGCCCTCTATACGAAAAGTCAGTCGCTCAAAAGCAGCTATAAAGTCCTTCACTATGCCAGATTGTTTCAACTTTGTCAAATGGCCTAAATGGTTGGTGTTAGTGTCAAAGCGTGCATAAAGATTTGCCACAAAGTGTTTCCAAGCCACATACCCTTGGTGAACATTTTTTCTTCACTGCCACCATTGCCAACGTTCTTGATCGAGATGGAGAACACCATACCGATGTTTGGACAACTCATCCGTAATGCCATACAAAGAGAAATAATGTTCCTTTTGAGTTACCCAGCTAGTGGGATCTGAGCCATCAAATTTGGTCACATCCACACTCAGAAGGTGTAGGTCACACTGAAAGTGATGGGGCTGAAAATTCTGGGAATGAGAGGAAGTTTCACCTTCAGTATGCAAAGTTGGGTCAGATAAAGAAATATCTACAGGGATATGCAACTTGGCTCATATCATTGTAGTGACAGATTCAAGTTGGGTAGTAATGTCTTGTTTGAGGTCTTGTTTGAGTTCCTCGATTGAGGCATCGATGGAGGAATGCATGTTTTTATTGATGGTGGCAATATTGGCACTGAGATGTCTCACTTCTTGTTGGGTTTATGTGAAATTAGAGTGCAAGGTATTGAAGCGAGCTTCCAAATCTTGGCTACGGGTATGGGCCATGATGACGAGGGAACACGAAAAGGGGCGGGTGAGACCACACAAAAAATGGGTTATGGGTGAAGTGTATCACAACTATCAGGGCAACGAGTTAAATCCAATGGGGTAAAGCCCAAATAAGGGTGTTGGAAGGGGGTCCCACGAGAAAAAAACCAAAAATTGCTGAAAAATGATAGGTATGACTGCGATAAGGGTGAAGAGAGAAATTCAATGGAATAGGTCTCAAATAATGGTGCCCACATTATTTTTTCTTTTTACTCCTACGAAGTTGTACTCCGATTTGAAGAATACTGCTGTGATGAAATTCCCAAATGCTTAACAGGAAGAAATGTGTAGTAATTGTGCAACTCGAATGTAGGAGACACAGTTGTGCGACAATAGATCTTGTTTGTTATGTTTTTGTTTCTATCCCCAAAGGTTAGGTATTCAAGGGTTCTATAGACAAGGGTTTTCCATGTCCTATAACTCTCTGATATATGTGCGGGGTCCAACAATAGTACTCGACCCAATATCTCAGGGCACCAACTAAAGAGGCAAGACTGTGCCCTTAGCCATACTACTCGACTACCCAGGTACTATAGAGTATATTCCCGAGTGTTGTTCTCGGTGGCACTATAGCAGGCGACTGATCGATTTATCTATGGAGGGATTCAAGAGATCTAGGTCGATATGTATATAGGTGTTGTCTGATGAGCTACCACTCGAAGGGGTACTAACATGGGTTACAAGGGTGGACAACAGATGTGCGCTTAAGTACCACTTGTATTTCCTGCATGTATGAATACCTAACCGCAGGTTTATGCATGTAACAATAGATCTTTGTAGATTAAAGACGTCGGAATACATCTCTACCTTGAAAAAAATTAACCCACAATTTTTTGCCAAGGAAGGTGCTCTGATACCACTTGTAATATTCCAGATATAAAAAGTATGTAGAACATAAATAAATAGCTAGAAATGGCAGATGAACAACAATATAACTAGAACAACACCACAATAATACCAACATGATACCAAAATAATACCAGAAAGAGAACTTTGATTACTGAGATCAATGTTCACTTGCCTCTTTGAGGGGGAAACCTCCAGCAGAGCATAGCTCTATTACAATAATATCCAAGGCAAAAGTTCTCGTACCCTAGGCTCCTATTTATACTAAATATGTCTATCAAAAAAACCATCTAGAGGAGTATCCTTCTAGAAGCATAATATTCTATTAGTTCTTCTTACATTGGACTTATTCTTCCTTATTGCTAGGCCTTATTAATCTTGGCCTTTATTACATGGAAACATATTATTCTACCTACGTGAGGGGTTAGGTCCCTAACATAAAAGTGTCTCTCGATTTGAGGGCTGTTGCAATAAGGATGTATGAGAACGTTATTGTTAAGTTTAAAAACACTGAGGGCTAGTCAAAAGAGATTAACTGCAATATCGAAGCCAAACAAGGTTGTCCCTTGTCCCCTACCCTTTTTTGCATATACATTGACAAGTTAGAAGATTGCTTGGAAAAATAGGTTGTGTCGGCCCTACTCTCATTGGTATAGTCCTCAATCTTCTTCTTTATGCCGATGATATCGTTCTTATGGCAAGGAGTCCCCATAACCTTGAAAACCAACTAAAAATCGTTAAGGATTTTTGCTCCAATATGGGTATGACTGTTAATACTGATAAGACTAAGGTCATGATTATTAAATCCAATAAGATCCCTTATGATACCTTCGTATATGACAACAAAAACTTGGAGGAAGTGACTTCATACAAATATTTTGGAATTGATATTCACCACAAGCTCAATTGGAATTATAGCATTGATAAAATGATTATTGGGGGATGGAAAGCTTATTATGGGCTTGAAAACAATTGTAAATCAATTGATCTTTGGAGTTGGGATAAGAAGAAACTCCTCTTTGAGGCTCTTGTTACACTTGTTATTCTTTATGGATGTAAAGTCTGGGGCTGTAGTATCTCTCATGAATCCCGAAGAAAGATAGAGCAAATAAAAAATAATTTTATAACCTATAATCTCAAAATTAAAGGAAATACGCCCTATCCCATCCTCCTCTTAGAAACAAGCCTCTCCCCCATTGAGAGCATGGATATGAATAGATACCTAATGTATAAGAACAAGTTAAACAACATGGAAGACAAGAGGCTTCCTAAAATTGCTTCAAAATCGAATCATAACCACCATCGACTCAAGCGAGGATGGCATAAAGATGCTCGGTTTTGGCTAAACTATTGGGGAATCATGGAAGACACCATTTTCCAGAATAAAGATACTATTAAAAAAAATGTCAAATCAAAATTTAAGGAGAAAATGTGGTGTGATAAAGAGTTAGAGGAAAAAACAAAATTAAGGTATTATAATGATGTAATCAACCATAATCTAGAAGATCAAAATTGTCTATCCGTTTTGCCAAGTGTAAAGAAAAAAATAAGCATTGCTAAGATAAGAAAAAATTCTCACAAGCTCCATAGTGAAAATGGGCATTGTTCGATTCCTAAAACGCCATGGGATGAAAGAGTGTGTCACCTTTGTGACACTAAGAAGGTTGAAGATGAAAATCACTTTCTCTTAGATTGTTCAACCTATACCCGTATTAGATCTCATTTTCCCAATATTTGTCACACTACCAACCTTCCTAACCTCTTAACTCAACAAAAGTATGGTGATCTTGGAAAGCTTCTCTTAATGCTTTTCGAGCATAGAAACAAAATTCTAAAATATCGCAAGTAATCACTTACCCTCTTAGGTCTGATAAACCAATTCGGTCTTAGTGGACGTTAATCATCATCATCATCATCATCTCTCACACACACACACACACACACACACACACACACACACACATTGTTTTTTTAGTGTTTTTGGCCAAAATTTAGTTTTTTACCCTTTTAAAATTTTCCTCATTTTCTCTTAGTTTATATATATATATAATTTTAATTTTTTTTTCTCTCTTTAGTTTTTTAACTTTTTCTTTATTCTTTATATATATATATATATATATATATATATATATATATATATATATAAATTTGCTTTAGAATCTTTTTTATTTTTATTAATTTCAATTGTTTTATTTTTCTTAGTGTTTTTAGTTTATCAAAAAAAAAAATCAAATTATATTTTTTTGCTAAATATTAAAAAATAGTGTTATTTAACTACAATTATTTTCTATGTATTAAAGTAAAGGTAAACCATGTGTTAAAAATGATGTTTTCCACTATATTTTAAAATTATGGAACCATAAATTAATTAAGGGGACACAATTGTATGAAAAATTTTAATTTCAAAAAAGTAAATGGTAAAAAATATTTTTAAGATTGAAATAAGCATGGAAAAATGACTAAAAACACCGTTGGAAAAAAAATAGAAAAATTTGAAATTAGATGAAAAATAAGCATTTAAAAAAAATATTATGGAAACATTATGGATCAGAAAATTTAAAATGTCAAAATACCACCTAAAAAGCTAGGGTGGTGCTACCAGTAGCACCATTTTTAAATACGAGGCAAAAAATGTGACCCCCAGAAAATTGAGAACTCTGTAGAGTTCTCATTAAGTTGGTAACGATGTTTGTTTTGAAGCGTAGGGTTATATAAAAGAGTGGAAATCTCGTGAGCTATCGCTCTACCATCCATGAAGGAGTGAAAAAATAGCCATTAGGGTGAATCTATGAAAGAGTGGAAAGCTCGTGAGCCATCACTCTACTATCCGTGCAAGGGGAGTGCCATTGATATTTGTGTCCATGGGTGCCATTAGGGATTCATATATAGTTTTTAACCTTCATTCCTCATGCTCGCTTTGTGGACTATGGAGGAAAAGGGTATCACCGATATTGCGACCACGAGAGCCATTCAAGAGGTAAGAGCGAACAATTGTTTACACATATCATGGTTATCAAATAATAGTCATAAGCTATAATACGAATCCCCATTCTAACTGTGATCACCATTATGTATGTAAAAAATGGGAGAATAGAGGATGCACACCAAGTGTTTGACAAAATGCTTGAACTAAATGTAGTGTCTTGAACCATAATCATTACAGGGTATGAAATGTGGGTGTGTGGAAGATGCTCGCCAAGTGTTTGATGAAATGAGTTGGCATGATTTGGTTTCATGGTGTGCTTTGATTGTTGGGTATGTGTAGAATGGGTATCC